>JACCPG010006974.1:0-10850 GCA_016069955.1 Drepana arcuata
TGTGAAATGAAATATTTTGATTTAGGTTTTAAGCCAAGGCAACTTCTTTGCCGACTTTATAGTGGTAATAAAATATTTAGCCGTGGTGGCCGAGTGGTTCGAGCAGTTGCTTGCAACGCAAAGGTCGCAAGTTCGAATCCCGACTGTACCAATGAGTTTTTCTGAACTTAAGTACACTGATTAGTCACACCACGAGCTTTACGGTGAAGGAAAACATCGAGAGGAAACCTGCATACGTCTGAGAAGAAATTCAAAGGCGTATGTATAGTCGTGCTTGAGTAACGGTGATGGACTCGCCATCTGTCACGTTGGCACCTAATATACCTCTGGCGGAAAGTGGGTGTGTGGGTATTACCTTTACACCTCTGGCTACCCCTTCGGGGACCCTTGTGGGAAGGCGTGAGGATATATTATTATATTATTATTATTATATAAATATTTATAGCACTTACTGTTACATCTGTAGAAGTAACCGATGATGAAAATACACATAAATAGGGCGAAGAAGTTCTGATTGAGGGCATTGAATACGGCGGATTCGAAGGCGGATGCCTCGCGGTGATGGAGGTCCCAGCCCATTAGCACTGTGCCTAGAGCTATTGGGACTGAAGATACGAAGAGTATCTTCATCAGCTGAAAAGAAAAATCTTTTATAGATGTGTGTAACAGTTCGTGAGGATTACTGCTTTATTACGCCAAAACGAAATTAGACAACGACATTATATCATCTAATAATAAATAAATATTTAACTTGGGACAATCCCACACAAATGACCATAACCCCAAATTAGGCTAAGCTCGTGTTATGGTAACTAGACAACGATATATTTACTTATATAGATAGATATACAGTGAAACCTGGTTAAGTGAGACATCAAGGGACCTGCAATGTCGTTTCACTTATAGAGGTATTCCACTTACCCAGTGTCTCAGATATACAGGTATAAATAAATATCTGTCTCATTTACAGAGGGTAGATTGTAGCTTTCGTTTTGACATTTTTCAAATAAACATCTGTATGATACATAGTAAAGCGAAACTAAAACTGAAGGTAATTGAAGCTCAGAATTTGTACTTACGTACTTGGAATTACGTGTGGAATTTGTGGGTAGAATAAGAATGAGTAAACAAACAGTGTTATCTGCATGATAGTAAAGCGAAACTAAAACTGAAGGTAATTGAAGCTCAAAATTTGTACTTACGTACTTGAAATTACGTGTGGAATTTGTGGGTAGATTATTCTACCCACAAATTCCACAATGAATGAGTAAACAAACAATGTTATCTCAGTTACAGAGGTTTATGCATCTCAGTTATAGAGGTAACTATGATGATAAATCGAAAGAACAAATCCCAGATATAGAGGTTTACCTCGTCCCACTAACAGAGGTAATTCAGTGCCAAAGTGTTGGGACCTCAGCATGAGTTCCAGTTATGGAGGTTTCTCACTTATCCAAGTTTCACTGTATATATAAATACTTAGGACATCCAGCACTAAAGTACAAATACTCGTTAGCCCTCAGCGGGAATGGAGCTCGCGACCTCAAGTTTCGTAGTCAGGAGCTCTAACTACTAGACCAGACGATCGTATAAAGCTAAATTAACACATAGGAAATGTTCTCTTGTAGAAAAAACCGAAATAAATCAAATATTTGTTCAATGGTAATTCGCATAAAATGCCGGCAAAAAAGGAGACCAAACGTTTTTTCTCGTTTGAAACACATGAAATTAACAGCTTAAGATAATAAAGTGTTAAGTATAAAAACTCTTCAGACGTTCCATTACTTTTATTTATAACAATTTTGCAATAATATCTCAATATAAAACTGAATGACAAATGTGTTATTCCTCTGTCGTGGTCGAGTATCCAGTCGCGTCATGTCTCCCGCCGCCATTTTGGCGCCAACGCACCCGAGCGGATCCGACTGCTCCCGAATTCTCCCGAGTAAGATAGCGGCGCGTAACATCGGCCATCCTGCAACTTGTGAATACCGACGAAGTATTCACAATGAAATCATGAGAAACGATACCAGTCACAGCAACCCAGTTTTAAGATGTATAATGATAATATAATATATCTGCACGCCCTTCCACAGGGGTAAGCAGAGGTGTCTAAATAATACCCACATTCCACAGAGATATATTCCAGGTGCCAACGTGACAGATGGCGAGTCCATCGCCGTTACTCAAGCACTTCCATACATACACCCCTGAATGGCTTCTCAACGAATGCAAGTTTCCTCTCGATGGTTTTCCTCACCGTAAAGCTCGTGGTGTGACCAATATTAAGAAATCATTCTAGAGAACTTTTCATAATCAGCGTATGGTGACGGAATCAGTATGATATACATATATAATTAGCAGATACAGACAAATCTGACAGATACAGACAGAATCCAGTAACCTCCGTTTATGGAAGAGAACATCAGGACCTGTAAGAGTCAGTTAACTGAAACAGACAGAACAGAGGGGCAGGTAGAACAGAGGGGCAGACAGAACAGAGGGGCAGACAGAACAGAGGGGCAAACAGAACAGAGGGGCAGACAGAACAGAGGGGCAGACAGAACAGAGGGGCAGACAGAACAGAGGGGCAGACAGAACAGAGGGGCAGACAGAACAGAGGGGCAGACAGAACAGAGGGACAGACAGAACATAAGGCCAGACAGAACATAAGGCCAGACAGAACCGTCAGACCGGACAGAACAGACAGATCAGACAGAACAGCAAGACCAGACAGCACAGCTAGACCAGGCAGAACAACCAGACCAGGCAGAACAACCAGACCAGGCAGAACAGACAGACCGGACAGCACAGCCAGACCAGGAAGAACAACCAAACCAGGCAGAACAGTCAGACCAGACAGGCCAGTCAACACAGCCAGATCAGGCAGAACAGCCAGACCAGGCAAAACAGTTAGACCAGACAGCACAGCCAGACCAAACAGAACAGCCAGATCAGGCAGAACAGCCAGACCAGGCAGCACAGCCAGACCAGGCAGAACAGCTAGATCAGACAGAACACACAGACCAGACAGCACAGCCATACCAGGCAGAACAGTCAAATCAGGCAGAACAGCCAGAACATATAAACCAGACTGAACAGTCAGACCAGTCAGAAAAGACAGATCAAGCAGAACAGTCAGACCAGGTAGAACAGTCAGATCAGACAGAACATTCAGACCAGACAGCACAGTCAGATCAAAGAGAACAGTCAGACCAGACAGAACAGTCAGACTAGACAGTACAGACAGTACAGTCAGACCAGGCAGAACAGTCAGATCAGACAGAACAGATAGCACAGTCAGACCAGACAGAACAGCCAGACCAGACAGAACAGACAGATCAGACAGCACAGCCATACCAGGCAGAACAGTCAAATCAGGCAGAACAGCCAGAACATACAAACCAGACTGAACAGTCAGACCAGTCAGAAAAGACAGATCAAGCAGAACAGTCAGACCAGGCAGAACAGTCAGATCAGACAGAACATTCAGACCAGACAGAACAGTCAGATCAAAGAGAACAGTCAGACCAGACAGAACAGTCAGACCAGACAGAACAGACAGTACAGTCAGACCAGGCAGAACAGTCAGATCAGACAGAACAGATAGCACAGTCAGACCAGACAGAACAACCAGACCAGACAGAACAGACAGATCAGACAGCACAATCAGACCAGACAGAACAGACAAATCAGACAGCACAAACATACCAGCCAGAACAGACAGATCAGACAGCACAGTCAAACCAGACAGAACAGACAGATCAGACAGCACAATCAGACAGACCAGGCAGAAAATACAGACCAGACGAAACAGTCTGACCAGACAGAACACAGATCAGACAGCACAGTCAAACCAGACAGAACAGGCAGATCAGACAGGTCAGACCAGACAGGACAGACAGAACAGCCAGACCAGACAGAACAGTCAGACCAGATGGGACAGAAAGAACAGACAGACCAGGCAGAACAGTCAGATCAGACAGAACATTCAGACCAGACAGAAACGTCAGATCAGAGAGAACAGTCAGACCAGACAGAACAGACAGATCAGACAGCACAATCAGACCAGACTAATCAGACAGACCAGGCAGAAAATACAGACCAGACGGAACAGTCCGACCAGACAGAACAGACAGATCAGACAGCACAGTCAAATCAGACAGAACAGGCAGATCGGACAGCATAGACAGACCAGGCAAAACAGACAGACCAGACAGATCAGACAGCACAGTCAAACCAGACAGAACAGGCAGATCAGACAGAACAGACAGATCAGACAGCACAATCAGACCAGACAGAACAGACAACACAGACAGACCAGGCAGATCAGACAGCACAGACAACCCAGACAGAACAGGCAGATCAGACAGAACAAACAGACCAGACAGAACAGACAGATCAGACAGCACAGTCAAACCAGACAGAACAGGCAGATCAGACAGAACAGACAGATCAGACAGCACAATCAGACCAGACAGAACAGACAGATCAGACAGACCAGACAGATCAGACAGCACAGTCAAACCAGACAGAACAGGCAGATCAGACAGAACAGACAGATCAGACAGCACAATCAGACCAGACAGAACAGACAAATCAAACAGCACAGACAGACCAGGCAGAAAATACAGACCAGACGGAACAGTCCGACCAGACAGAACAGGCAGATCAGACAGATCAGACAGTCCAGCCAGACCAGGCAGAACAGTCAGACCAGACAGAACAGTATGCTAGATCCACAATATGCCGTTTATATCAACAGACTTGAGTCCATTCTATGTAAATTCCTGAGATTTTTACAAAGGACTTAATTGTGTTGATATTAGCTACCAGGTAAGGTGCTTCAGATATCACTTTTAAAATTTGTGAATTAATGACTCTCCGTACTTGCTCTCAAGAGTTGGTACTAAAGTACCTAATAGATCTATGAGGCAACCATCGCTCCTGCCTATTTCTCACAGCTCTTCTAACTTTAGACAGAACTCTTTTCTGATAAGAGCTTCGGAAGCGTTCAATTCAGCAAGCTTAGACAAACTGGACTTATTTAATTCTAAATCAGATGTGTTTTTAAAGGACTGACTAGATCTTGGTTCTCTAACTGTGCAATGAATATGTCATGATGGTATTTAGAAATATATACATATAAGAAATAGCCTAGCTTAAACAAGCTTACTTTTGTTATATAACTTCAAAAACATGTTAATGGTTTTAACTTAAATATACTTTATGTAAATTTAGATTAGATGTAACTGTATGTTTCCTATTAAAATAAAATAAATAAAAAATAAAAATACAGAACAGACAGATCAGATAGCAGTCAGTCCAGACAAATCAAACAGTCCACCATGACCAGGTAGAACAGTCAGATACAGAACAGACAGATCAGACAGCACAGTCAGGCCAGACAAATCAAACAGTACACTCAGACCAGGTAGAACAGTCAGATCAGTCAGACCAGACAGATCAGACAGCACAGTCAGACCAGACAGAACAGACAGATCAGACAGCATAGTCAGACCAGACAGACCAGAGAGATCAGACAGCACAGTCAGACCAGACAGACCAGGCAGTACATTCAGACCAGGCAGACCAGACAGAATAGTCGGATCAGGCAGAACAGTCAGTGTCGCATCTGAAATAAAACAGAAGGCTCAAGGCCACAGACAGATTAATTAAACAAGAAAAATAACGCACCCCTGTTTTATCGGCCTGAAACGATTCGCCATCATTGTTCGTCAGATCCACGTCAGCAGATTTGGTCCTCATAAATTCACATCGTACAACTCGGGTGATGAGATCTTTTTTCTTCCAAAATAACAGAATGTAGATACGGATATGTCCTTTTTTCTAGTCAGTAGTTAGTAGCCCTTCCAGTAACACGTTCGGGTGTATATCTTCTTCGTTTTCCGGATAAACTTGAACTTGATCGACACTAAAGTTATCCGTACTCATAACGGATTCCGAAGATACTGATTTTTTGTCATCGTCCGATATTCTTTAGGCCAAGTCTTTTCATTTTCTGGGTTCGATATATAGCAATATATATAAAATACCACTTCTGAATGTTAAACATAAAAACTCTTCAGACGTTCCATTACTTTTATTTATAACAATTTTGCAATAATATCTCAATATAAAACTGAATCACAAATGTGTTATTCCTCTGTCGTGGTCGAGTATCCAGTCGCGTCATGTCTCCCGCCGCCATTTTGGCGCCAACGCACCCGAGCGGATCCGACTGCTCCCGAATTCTCCCGAGTAAGATAGCGGCGCGTAACAATTGTATTGAAACATACATATTCCCGTGTAATGGCATTTAAGTGCGACTTACACCACTAGGTCCAGGTAGTAAATATAATGAATTAAAAAAAAAGTGGCGTGATATAGTGTAAGGAAATTTCTTCACAGATGCAGAAATTAGTGAGATCTCCGTCGTTTTCGAAGTTGGATCTCAGTTGGAATTCCGACCCCGAAGATCATTACTCAGTTTTTTCTTAACACAAGTACATACATTGATATATCACTCCACGAGTTCTACGGTGGAGGACTTCGTAAAAATCTACTTACGTTTAAAATTCAAAATCTATATACTTATAGCCAAGCTTGGGAAACGGCGATGGACTCGCCATCTGTCACTCCCATGTCTTCCTTTTCGAGAACCCTTGTGAGATGGCATGAAGATAGGCAGGCAGGGCAGGTTCTCTCTTAGTTTACGTGTACTTCAAAGGAATGTCTCGCTCCCGGCGCTCCACTGTTGGGACATGTACACAATAACTAATTACCCGTTACGTTTCTTGTAACCCAGAGGTCTTCCATATATGGCCCAGAGTGCCATCGAGCGGTTGTAGTGAGTAGAACGCCCGTTGATACTAGACCAGGTGACAAAGAAATGTCTGATATTCTTATTTGCCTCCATATTAGTATGAAAAAACAGAGGTGTATAATAAAATTTACAGAACTTATACTCTAGTATTCATACCTATATATTTTATAATATGTTGCTACCAGATGCACGTTTCGTGCATACGAAGTGAAGACTTGGATCATAAATTTGGTTGTGAAAGTTTCTTATTAGACATAATTTTTCTTCATTCTTCATTAATCAATCCGAAATAATAATTTTTATGTTTTAAAATTTAATAATAATCAGATTTTTATGATTGGTATAGAAAATAATGTAAAAAGTGTGCAACAAGCATGCTACTTAAATACAGTGATTATTCACACCACGAGCTTTACGGTGAAGGAAAACATCGAGAGGAAACCTGCATACGTCTGAGAAGAAATTCAAAGGCGTATGTATAGCCGTGCCTGAGTAACGGCGATGGACTCGCCATCTGTCACGTTGGCACCTAACATACCTCTGGCGGAAAGTGGGTGTGTGGGTATTACCTATACACCTCTGCCTACCCCTTCGGGGACCCTTGTGGGAAGGCGTGAGGATATATTATTATTATTATTATTCATGCTAGAAAATTTAAGTATGTTTTATTATTCACCCGAGTAAGTTCGTCCTACTTAAATGTTCGCAAGCTTACACCAAGTTCCGAATGGGCTAATGGAGCACAAACTCTTAAACTTTTCAACGCATTAATTAAACACAATAGAACTTCCACAGCCCACCTACGCCAGAGCTGAGTCAATTGTTTTCTAGGAATATATTGCGATAAATAATCAAGACACGATAAGATGTCATGGATAAGCAAATATGAACTAGTTGTCATCTTAGGTAGCTTTTTTAAGCTATAGGCGCAGTGGGCTGAATATTTGTCTTGTTTAATGTAGGTAATATAATTAGTAATTGTATATAACGGCTAAAAACCAATTACACTAATGAGTAATAACTAGCTGTCCTGCCCAGCTTCGCCCGGGTAAAAAAAGTAATTGAAAACACGTTTTTCTACTATTGCTTGCATAGGGGAAGCAATGGTTATAAAACGTGTTTTTTTATTTAACGCCCCCGCGTTCATTTTCATAAGATCCGTTCGTTTTTTCGTTTAATTTCGAGTCAAGACATTTCGTGATGAGTGAGTTCACAAATGAGATCTCCTATACATACATACATACATACATACATATATATATATATATATATATATATATATATATATATATAGAAGATAAATAGAAAGGAACCTCATTCATACACTCATCTCAAAATACTCTAGAAATGCGCCTGTAAAATAACTATTAGCAATCAATATTATTATAGAACAAAAATTTAGTAAAATTTTTCATAATGTATCTTGTCTTTCACAAGAATGTTTAACAAACATCTGTTTTCTTACTATTTGCATATACATTTGGATAGGAGTCATCCAAATTCAATTGTATTGTCTTTATTTATCTAAACTGTTAAATAATTTCGCATTGATCCACACATCTTCGGTAGTATAGTGGTAAGTATCCCCGCCTGTCACGCGGGAGACCGGGGTTCGATTCCCCGCCGGAGAGATCTCTTTTGATATACATTTATTCACTTGATTGGTGATAATAATACCTTATTACTGAAAAAAAAATTATGCTACCATCATTTTTGTTTCTTATTTCGTATCCATGAAAGTAGGTGGGTAAAAAAAATTTTTTTTCAAGATGAAAAAGTTTCTCTCCGGCGGGGAATCGAACCCCGGTCTCCCGCGTGACAGGCGGGGATACTTACCACTATACTACCGAAGACGTGCAAAGTGTTACAAAATTATTTAACACTTAAGATAAATAAATAAAGACAATACAATGTAATACTAAAAGACAAATACAGGAATGCAAATCAATAAAGTATGTTGTTTTAACGGACAGTAGTAGCCTCTGTAGCGAGTTTGTCGACCATCCTCTATCCAGGGGTAGTATCCATTTTTGTAACGAGTACATAGCTTAGATCAATTACGCAAGATTTATACTACTTTTTCACACAGGTAATATTAATCAAATCGTCGAGGTGGACTTATCAATCTCTTCAAGCCACCTCGAATGGAAATAAATGGGGAAAGTCGTTCGATTTTGTACTAGAGGTAAGTAATCGTACAATGTTCCGTTCGTTCCGTCATGGAAATAATATTAATAAGGAAAAGAATATCCTTTGAAACCAACATCAAAGCGTCAGTTTTGTGTTTGTCGCTTATTCCCATGTAGACCTGGCCTCCTTATTGGAGGCTTATTATTTATGAAAATTGTCCTGATCTTTCAAAGACTGGAAAAGGGCAAAATGTTTTAACGAGAATCATTCGATTTTAGGCCGCCATACTAATACCCACTGATCAAACAATAATATCGTTCCCCCGTTACACTCCCGTTCAAAAATTATTTATTAATATGACATACACTTTGAATGGCATTGTACTTCATGAGCTATGCCTAGTGCTCAGGATGGATTGTTAAGCAACCGGGTATGATGTCCGCCAAGTGTATCCCATACTTATATTAAAACTATGAAACAGGCCCGCGCAAGCCTAGATAAAGGACGGGGCCCTATTGGGAACCCGGGAATTTATGAGAAACATAGCAATAATATGTAAATACAGGAGCGAAGAAAGTATGAAGTAACAAATATAACATTCAAAACTGTTTACAAGAAGAGACAGAAGGAGACTATGCATCAACTACCTAGAACGAATCGATCAAACACTCAAGAAAGAGACGAAGGAAAGAGATTAGAGAGAGATCATAAATACATTGTAAGTACAATGTCACTGTCGATTCGGAGACCGTTGCCGATGACTAGTAAAACGAAACAATGCCACACAAGTTCTATCAACTATGTAGCGTGAAATAGTTAATAAAGTAGCTATTACTATTTTATTAGTCACAGATAAGTTTTTACCGTTTTCGTCCAATATAAATATACAAGTTTACTTAAAGAAACATATGGTCCAAGAAAAATACAAGTTGAAATGTTTCGATCCCTGCCGGGCTGTAATTATTATCTAAGTATATGTTAATATCTATATAACAATGTTGATCTGTCGTAAGTGAAAACTCTGACTAGTTTTATTTTGTTGTTAGTGATAATACAATACATGCATATTATAACAAGTACTAAGCAATAGGCATATGCAATATAATAACTCAATAATCTTTCCAAATACTCTGATGACGTCATAATAGTAATAAAGATAACTCTAATATATTGTTGCTTCGGTAACAACAAGCACGTCGGAAACTAAGTTCATATAAAAAGAGAGTAAAGCAATGTTACTTCTCTGTGTTCTGGGTAAATTCTCGTTCTTTACAACTTTCAAGCTTTTTTGCGCTTAACAACTTGCTGATGAAAAAATGCATTCTGTTTTATGTAGAGCTGTAGGTACAAATACACATAAAAGCTTATTATTTACAAACTCTTGTTCTTCAAATACGCCTACTCACTCAGACGTCTTGGCAATTCTTAGGAATTTTACCGACAAGTAAAGTTTTAATGTGTGACAAGTCGCTGTAGTACTAAAAACACTCACTGTTCATAAAACTAGGTAAGCAGAGGTGTATAGGTAGCACCCACCCGCCAGAGATATATTTTAGGTGCCAACCTGTCAGACGGCAAGTCCATTGCCTTTACTCAAGCACATACTATAGACTATTCATACGCCTTGGAATTGCTTCTCAAACGTATGTAGGTTACCTTCACCGTAAAGCTTGTGGTGTGACAAGCTCGTGGTTTGACTAATCACTGTACTTAAGTTCAGAATCTCGCGAATCTGCGATCTTTGTATCGCAGGTAAATACTCAAACCATCACGACATTATAAATAGTTGTTCTCAATTCCTGTAATTTATGGAATTGGTTGGTACCGAGCTACATCAATGTGATACGAATCAACAGCAAGGGACCTAATACTATAGTAATTATATTTTTTGTAT
>JACCPG010006978.1:0-28192 GCA_016069955.1 Drepana arcuata
AATTTTTTTTTGTATTGTCTCGTAGCGTGAGTTCCGGGCACTTTTGCTACTTAACCGGTCAATGGCGAGACCTAGGCCTCCAGCCAGGCACTTTATTTTTAAGCAACACAGCTAAGGGCACCCCCTGTGGGGTACGAACCTCGGCTTAGGGCGTTGCTGGATCGCGAGCAAGGGAGCGGGGCTGGGTTGGTAATTTTATTTAAATATTATTTGGGGGCTGTAACCAAATAACATTCAATTTATATACATATAGAGAGACAATATTATATCGTTCTTTTCACTGATCAGTCGCTGGGTAGGTACTCAGAGTAATAATAATAATATATCCTCACGCCTTCCCACAAGGGTACCCCCGAAGGGGTAGGCAGAGGTGTATAGGTAATACCCACACACCCACTTTCCGCCAGAGGTATATTAGGTGCCAACGTGACAGATGGCGAGTCCATCGCCGTTACTCAGGCACGGCTCACGTACTCAGAGTAAGTCCAATAAAATTGTAACAGACAAACAACAGATATTGGCACAGACCACAGATATACAATAAACAGCAAATTTTGAGAGGATTCCAAACCCATTTTAATAATTTTGCGCTTATTTAAACTATACGTATGTAAAGGTATACATGGGACATCTTTGACTAAGGAACAAATATTCGTGTTCATGACATAAGCATCCACTCCAAGGAAAAACTCAAAATGGCCGTATTATTTTTATCCTAATATTAGTTCCATACCTTCTTTTCATGTTCATTTATTGTTTTTGAATATTCCGTAATATTTTCCGAAACTTTAGGAACAAACCGCTTACCGGCTTCTGTACGCTTAATTCTTAAAAAAAACTGCGTATTTCCCATATTACCTAGGAGGTATCTCTAGTAGGAGTTTAAAAAGAGGAATGCTTTTATATCCTCACTTTGGCTCGGCTCGTTCAATCGTGTCAAATTTCACAATGTACTTAATGTCCTCAATATGAGCTCGTACAATGCCCATTTGGTAGAAAGTACGTTGGCCAGTTACGTGGCTGTGTTTTTTAATATGGGTTTATTTCAACTCCTAAGCTGCAGGAGAAAATTAAAGTCAAGGTTCGATGGCGAAAAGTGAGCATTCCTTATAGTAATGTACGCATAATATGCTACTTTCTTGAAATCATATTCCCATCGCTTAAACTGTCTTCCTCTACTTCTTCTGCTTTCTCTACCATTCGGTTATATTTTTATAAGTTTCTCTTTCCTTTCTCCTAACATATGTGCCGTCCAGCGCCGTTTTCATGATAATTAGACTTATTACTATTACGAACATAATCTTTCTTCTAATCTTTTTTAACCTGATTCTATCTCTTCTCCTTACGCTTAAGACGCTTGTTCTATTCCATTCTGGCATTTGTTTGCATATAATGTGATCTGTAGTAACGTGATCTGTATTTTTTAAGAAAATTTAAGATGTTAGAATGAGCCTGGGCCAAACGGTAAGGTACCGTTTCGCTCGCGCTTGCTTTTTGAGAGAAAATGGCAAGGAAGTATTAGTAAGAGCTAGTCGATAGGGGTACTTACCCTTACCACTTGGCACACGTTACTTAATATGAAGTATTACAAAAAATACGTCTTCTCTTGTGTCATAAAGTTGATACTAAAGATAAAGCATATCACTGAAGGACGATATCATTAGATAACTTTATAAAAACTTAAGATATGTTTTAGTAAGTCTGTTAGAGGTCGTGCGTGCATGTTTTATCGGAATCTACATACATACATATCATCACGCCAAGTCCCTAACGGGGTAGGCAGAGAGTATAGAGCGCCAGTTCTCTCTAGACTTACATACCTCTTTCGCTTCGTCCACATTCATCAGTCTCTTCATACATGCTCGTCGGTTTCGAGTACTCTTAACGTTCCGTCCTTCAGAGTCCGATCTATTTGATCCAGGTAGTTGGAACGTGGCCTTCCTCTGCCTCTTCTTGCACACACTTTTGCTTTGTATATCTGTTTCGTCAATCTTTCTTCACTCATCCTTTCTATGTGTCCAAACCAGCGTAACATGCCTTTCTTCATCTTTACAATCACGCCCTCATTCACGCCAGTTGATTTGCGAATCTCTTCATTGCGGATTCGATCTAATATCGTTACGCCGCACATTTTTCGAAGAAATCGCATCTCGACTGCATTCAAGCTATTTTCATACTTCCTCTGACATACCCAGGATTCGCTGCCATACAATAAGGTACCAATATCGCGTTGTGGACAGCAACTCGAGCATTCTTGCTCAGACTTTTACTGCCCATCAACGCCAACATGGCTCCATTCACCTTATTTCCGGCAATTATCGGAATCTACCATCTATATTTCAGTCATAGATTATTCTTTGATAAAGGACTGAAGAATTGTTTTATAAGAGTTCTTTTGAATGCCCTCTCGACTCTGAAATATATTATTTCAAAGCGAAATATCTCTTTCTTACACATTAATCGGAGGATGTCATGACGTACCTACTATACGCATAAGTATTCAGATATTTTTTATGACTTGAACATTTGACAAACGAAGTATGGTTCTTGTGCACGAAGCAAGACTAAAATGACCCAAAGGTTAAAAATAACAAAATAAACGAACAAAAAATGTTTGTCAAACATGTTAGCACAACGTTTCAGTCTCCTGCGACTTTTAAACACGAACATCAAACATTTACTCGACATAATGACTCCGGACCAAGATGAAGTCCTTGATGTTCTAGGAGTTATTACATACAACCTCAATGTTCGCAAGCAACGATGCAATTAAATTATCCCTCCCCCGCAGGAGACGCAGGGATGTTTTCCTTCCGCGGCGGATTACATGTTTGTTTGCCTATGGACGCTTGCAACAACAGGAGTATCACTCGCGCGTTGTCGACCCTGCAGGGATCTTTTCACACCCTTCTTGAAGAACTCCATGCTGTACTCTCCAGGGAAAACCTCAGCGGGGAGCTCATTCCACAGCCTGAGCGTTCGCGGAAGAAAGCTCCTTTGGAACCGCGCAGTCGAGACCTTTGTGGTTCCAAGGTATGGGGATGAATTCCCCGTCGATGGCGAGAGGTGCAGTGGTAGAAGTAGGCATCATGTCGAACATTTCTTCAGAACACTCCCCGTTATACAAAATAGGTAAGTTAAAATTAAAAAGCATTTCACAAATATAGGTTTTCCAATAATAAATAAAATATGTTGTTTGACGATCGTTATCTGAACAAAATAAATAGTACATCGAATTGTTATCGCGAGTGACCGGGGGAAATTTCCTCGATAGCCGATACGATCTACCTTCACGCCTACTATTTGTTGATAAAAGCGCACCTCATGTTTTGCGAACACTTGTACCTAACCTGACCCATTTAAACGGATAACTGCCAATTATGTTACAAACTTTGCCGAATCGTACTCCACTATGATCGTAAATGCGAAAGTTAGTGAGGATGTTTGTTTTAAAAGAGATTTGAAAATTAGAAAAGAGTAATCATGGAGTTTCTTGCCGGTTCTTCTCCATGGAACGGTTTCGACCAACCCGAACCGTGCAACTTTTTCGACGTTTAATATGTGCCCATCTAGGAATAAAAATATTTACATACATATAATCACGCCAAGTCCCTATGGTGTAGGCAGAGAGTATAGAGCGCCAGTTCTCTCTAGACTTACATACCTCTTTCGCTTCGTCCACATTCATCAGTCTCTTCATACATGCTCGTCGGTTTCGAGTACTCGTAACGTTCCCGTCCTTCAGAGTCGGATCTATTTGATCCAGGTATTACACAGTCTATTAATTGTAGTGTGCGTTTGCACTCTTAGGTAATCAGTGTGTACCGACAATACTCAAACATTAGTGGAAGGTTGCACACTATAAACTATAGGGAAGAATAGATGGGCGCATCGTTGTGGAGGACGCCATCTATAGGTTTATGATTTCGTAGGAATCTTACGGAGAGTTTAGGAATGTATGATGTGCTAAGAACCGTGTAATGATTGGCTGTTGAACCGGTTTATCGTCATTCATGAACCGACGAGCCGACACGACACTGGTACGGTATTGTAACATAATGCATTGTATGACTGTGGTTGTTAATAACTTTAAAATTAAATAATATCTATCATATATTTTGGAGATTTCGTAATTTGAACAAAAGAAGAAACGTTCAATATATAATAGACTGGAGATTGTGGATAAAGATGAAGAGTTTTGTAAGTCTAGAGAACTGGCGCTGCTAAACTCTCTGCCCACTCTGTAAGGGACTCGGCGTGACATTTCGTAAATTTATTAAATATAAAAAAAAATTAACGTAAGTTCTTATAGTTCTTTTTATTTTGACTTATTTATATCTCCCTGTGGATTAACGATGATAAGGATTGGAACTTTTTATTGTGCGATATCGTATATTTTTATGATCCTTAAATAGGGTTGGCAACAAAATGTATTACAGAAATTCTGGATATTCAAAACAAATCAGCACAAGTCTATTCCAAAGATGGACATAATTACTTACACGAGCTTTATGGTGAAGGAAAACACCCAGAGAAAAACTGCTTTTAACTGAGAAGAAATATAAAGACGTATGTATAGTTGCACTTGCGAAACGGCGATTTTTTTTTATACACCATCCTTTGAATGGATTGAATCGCCATCTGTCACTTTCCTCATACTAACTAAAATACATCCGACGAAAAGTAGGTTTGTAGATATTACACCTCTACTTCGGGGACCCTTGTGGGAAGGTGTGCAGATAGATATATATTCCCATCGGAGCTCTGATGATTAGGGACCGGTATGGTAGTCATAGCTCCCAATAAAAGCCACAGCGAATAAACTCTTTAGGATCTACATTAAAAGCCTTATACAAGTGAGAATTGCGTACTTAATTGTAGTGGTTATGCAAACGGTGCCAAGGCGTGACCTTTAATTGGTCTCAGGGGCCGACCCCTACCTTTACCTGTCTCGTAAATCATCATCTCATTGTTGTTTTAGAGTTAGATGCTTTCATGCCAAATAATTTATGTTGTTAGCAATAGGTACTACTTACAAATTATTGTGAAAAATCTTAACCAAAGAATACTTATATGTTTAAAGAAGTGAAGTTAGGTATCTAGCTACCAATGCTTAAACCTTGTTATAATAGAAGATAATATTAACATTTTCTACAAAAACACAATGGATAGGTGAAAACATAATTACGCTGCGGTTATTATAAGTACCTAGTAGGTACTTATAATAACCGCATAGGTAATAAATCATTAAAATATAAACATAATGTCTATAGGTACTACCTACAGACATTATGTTTATATTTTAATGATTTATTGTTCTGTATTAAGACTTATTATTATAACTTTATTTTAGAAAAACTCATTGTTACAATTGAGATTGCTTGAGCCTTCTTATTCCAGACGCAAATCACGGCTTGTTCATATAACTTTAATGTATTGAAATGTGTTTACTGAAGTTATTATTATAATGGGTCGTCTGAACAAATAGTTGGCTGGAAATCATTTGAAGTTTGAACATCCGCGACTCACTCCGTGATAGCAATTGCAGGAAGTAAGCAGTCAAACCGGTGCTGAGACTAGCAGGAAGGGGGAGCTATTATCATTTGATTAACGGTGTGTGTTCATGTTTGTTCCTCCACACTAATGTTTGACTTTCCAAAGGACAGCATTAGCGCATTCCTTTTTTCCGGCATTTGCGCGATTTTTTTAAACCACTATTCTGTCATTACAATCCTGCGGACCAAAGGATTGTAAGCTGCTACCGGCACATATAGCGCGTTGTTTACTCTGCAGGAATTTTCTCACACAACACACTCTTCTTGAAGAAAACGACCTGGGAGACCATTGCACAGGCTGGGCGTTCGTGGATGGAAACTCCTGTGGAACCGAGTAGTGCAAGACCTGGTTGGTTTCATCGTATGGAGATGAATTCCCGGACGATCGAGTGAGGTTTTCAGAAATTCGAAAATGATCGTGATGTTTGTTATTTAAAATACAAAAAGTCGCAACAAAAGTCGCGTAGCAATAGTATTTGTGGCAGCCCTTATGATTTCCCCGAAATTGTATGGAAGGCGCCTGAAATTTAATGGGGGGACTGTTTGAGAATCGGTCAGTGCTCACATCGACCTCGGTCTAGCTTCTCTAAGTGGTAAGTAATATTTCTCTATCTGTAACATATCTTTTTAAACATGTACAAATAAAATGTGTAAATCCTCTATACGTGTGACACCTAACTTGTCCTAAACGGCTGGGGCAATTTGGACAACATTTTAATTTTGTAGGTATATCTGGTCAGGTATCCTTGGATGGTTTTCGAATACAATTGAAGCCGATAGATGCAATCGTGCCCCAGGAACTTCCATTTTATTTTTTTATATTTATTTTTGTGTAAATCGTAATATACTTGTTAATACGCCAAAATAATGTCAAACGAACCGCATGTTTTTTAAAATAGGACTTTATGCATTAACTATTATTAGACTGGCATACTTATACACTAAACCTCGTCAGAGTTAATTTTCCATACTATAAGCTCACCGACTTCTTTGACAGCCAATGGAATATATTGGAATCTACCATCCACTAAATCCAGGACAGACGTCTTGAAGTCGTTTGACTGGACTTAACATCATTAATAGGTTCTAAATTTAAACAAACGACAGAACAATTTAATAGTAGTACTCAAGTGTAGAAAACGGACTAAAGGCGCCCAAATCCATAGCGGGGACGTCATTGGTCGGACGTATGATAAGTCTCATCATGATATAAATCGTTAGAAAATGCTTTAGGAGATTCTTAATCTATATGTTCTTATATAAATACGGCGATGGACTCGCCATCTGTCACGTTGGCACCTAATATACCTCTACACCTCTGCCTACCCCTTCGGGGACCCTTATGGGAAGGCGTGAGGATATATTATATTATATTATTATTATTATAAATACTCTGATGTAGATTAATGTCTAGAGGAGAATTACGATAAATTGATCGATTGATTAGTAAAGACCACCCGGAGGGCTTATCAAAAATGATATAAGTAAGTACCTACTTTTCTGTACTAAGTAGGTTGACTTGACAGATGGCATACAACGGAATGCAGCCTATGGGTGAACGCTTGCGTCGTGCCACAACCGCTATTTCTCCGTATATTGTCAACCCCATCCGTTTAATTGGCCACTGGCTGCGAACGCGTTACGAGCATTGGAAAGTGGCGGTTAATGGACACAGTGTGATAGCTCCAGTTTCTGTTACCGCCATTGAGGTCAATGAACCTGCGGAATGACGCGCTCTGCGCACGCGCATAATGCTCGGTCCACAAACATGGCTGCCGACTCCGGTAATATTTAGAAGGCACAAATATTCTTCACCAAATGCGTACCTACTCTTTGACCTTAAGCTTTGGGGATATAATAACTTAGGCACTAATATTCCGTGGAACGGTGAATGTCTAGGTTCTGAATAGGTACAAAGAGATACCACGTTGCTAGAATTTATTTGGTATGTAAATTCTTATGTAGAATTAACAAATTAAACAATAATAAAATTGGTTTCATGGCTAGAACTACTAATTTTGGATTAAAACTTTTCTATTTAAGTTACGTTCCATTCAGTTAATCTGTTCAGCTGAGGCAAATTAATCTACAGTTGTATTATAAAGAGCTAAAGATCGGGAGGAGATATCAAGAGGATCCCCGAAGAGGTAAGCAGAACGGCAACGTGCCATATGGCGAATCCACCGCTATTACTCAAGGAGAACTATACATACGTCTTTGAATTCCTTCTCAAACGTATGCAGGTTTCCTCTCGATGTCTTCCGACACTGTAAAGCTCGTTTTTTTTATACTACATGGTTGGCAAACAAGCATGCGGTCCGCCTGATGATAAGCGGACACCGCCGCTTTGTGGTTCCAAGGTATGGGGATGAATTCCCCGTCGATGGCGAGAGGTGCGGTGGTAGAAGATGGAAATGGGCATCATGTCGAACAATTCTGCAGAACACTCCCCGTTATACAAGCGGTAGAACACAGACAGGGAGGCAAAGTCTCTCCTCAGACTTAGTGATTCCAAGCCGCTTGTGAGCATGGGATCATCGACAGTTCTAGCGGCACGTTTTTGAACCGAGTCAAAAGGCTCTAGCTGGTATCCAGGGGCTCCAGCCCACAGGTGGCAGCAGTACTCCATATATGGCCGAACTTGCGAAGTTGAAGCCTTTGTTGCGATGTGAAGTACTGCTCTGTTGAGCACACCGAGCTTCCTCGACGCCAGCTTAGCCTTGTCCTCTAAATGACCACGGAACTGAACGTCGCTCGAAATATGAACCCCAAGAATCCTAATGCTTTCAGAGATGTTCAGGGGTGTGTGTGACTAATCACTACTTACTGACGCTTTTGTACTGTTACTGTTCTGAAATAAAATATGTATTATTATTTATTTATTTATTAATTTATTCAAAGGCCACCAACATAGAAAGCACTTAAACAACTATCAATGAACATGGTACATGTATACATGGTGAGTGCCACTACAATTATAGGTGGCGACGGCATGCAATAAACGAACAAGAGCATAATTAGTAATTTAGTTTACACAGCACAAGATAAATTATAACTAGTTTAGAATGTTAAAATTACAGTTTAACTGAACATAAAAGAGAATATAACCTAGTATAATGTACAACCTAGTGAGGATTGAACATGATCATGTACATAAATAAATATATCAGCGGGCTATAGAATCCGATTTTTTTTTAATCGGATGAGTTTTTGTTTTAATATAAGATCTGAAAACAAACTCTGCCTCTCTGCAATAATAGTAGGTATAAATTCGCAATTTTAACGTCTCCACGATATTTTTCTTATATCTGGTGATTGTGAATGTGTGAGCGATACCTGTTAGCTGATTGGTGGACTTATCAATAATTGCCATCTGAGTACTAATCGCTGTTATATCAATTGAATCTCCGGCATTAGTCATTGCTAACTAGACTGAGTCTACATTCGTATCACTAGCATTGAAGTAGCAGTGAAGAATTTCAGTTGAAGTGGCTAGTTTCATATTTCCCAGACGGTTTACAATACACGAGCTCTGCCCCGGGACTTCACCTGCGTACGATTTTATTTCATTGACACTTTTTTTCAAGAATGTAACAATTCAGACACTAGGTGCTCTTAAAAGGAATACAATTTTGCAACACTTCAGTGTTACTCGGCTCCTATTAGTCCTAGCGTGATATTAGCGCCTACAGACTTCCTCGATAAATGGCCTAACACACTAGAATATTTTTTCAATTCCAACCACTCACATCCAAGATTAGCGCGTACAACAAACAAGCTCTTTAGCTTTAGCAATGTTGTAAATACATCAGATAAGAGATACTAGATATATGGATTAACAAATGATAGAGTATAAGAGCCATATAAGTTATTGGCTTGGACAATGAATCCAGTAGCTTAAACTATTATAGCATTTACAATCGAATTCGGACGCGCGAGGGGAACAGATTTATGGTCGTCATATACACCTATCCCGTTCACTCTTGAGTAATTATTATTGGTCGTACCTAATTGATGTTTGATTATTGCACGTCGTATCGAAGCCCGTTCTCTCGTTCTAAGCGTATAATTGTTCCAGCCACGCAGGTGATTAAATCCATATTCTTCGTTAAATCGTTCTAGTTGTTTGAAATAAATCAATAAATATTGAAGAATGTGAACGAAGCGAAAGAAGTATGTACATAAGTTTAGAGGGAATTGGCGCTCTTCTCTCTCTGCCTACCCCGTTAGGATATGTACATATGTATGTATAATTAAAACCGTATCAGCAATTTCTCTAGCAATTTCATAGAATATACGCATTCTATGTAATTTACAAATTATTGACCATAAGGTAAAATTAGTGTAATTTTATATCCATCGTGAAAATAATACCTTAACTATGAAGCACCACCACCAGCACGCATGTATGAAGAATTTGATTATTGTGTATGAAGTAAGTTAAATTAAGGTTGTATGTCTAGGGAGAACTGGCACCCTACTCTCAATGCATACGTGTTATTCAATTCGCCGTGATGATATCTATAATTTTAACATATATATATACGTTTATAGTAAAATGTGTAATATATAAATAACTGATTCCTCCCCAATTCCCCTTAAATTGTCAAATAATTTGTTTCAATCAATTACGTATATTGACTGATTGCAGTTGCGGTGATTGTAAACTCATAGCAAACGTTATCGTTGTTATGTGACCAGCGACATGACACGCATGTAGGATATTATCGTAATGATTGATAAATGTATGGTATATAACAATATAGTGTTTCTTTTGGGCTTTAATTTCTTGTGAGACATCGGAGATCATCTAAAGAACAGTTCAGGTACCCCTTTGATATTTAAAAGAGAATTCAGCAGAATGATCTGTTCACAAATTTGGGCCGATTTGGAACTCCACGTTACAGAAGATCGCAGCCAAATGACACCGCTCTTTTAGCGGCGTTATATTCCTGCGTTTTCAAGTCAACACGGCTATGTTCGAGAAGAACCCATTTTGTAGTATAAACTATGGTAATCGCTTACTATCAGGCGGTCCGTGTTCTTGTAGGCCTTTTTAATTGCGGTATTCAACTTTGTTTAGGGAATCTAGTGATACCCACTTTTAGGCGGAGATATATTTTATTTAACTGCGAGACAACAAATATAATCAGTTCCTCATTTGTTACAGATCTCAAATTGAAACAAACAGACATGTCTCTTGACGAGGTAAGTAGTGCCACTTATTTGTTTTGTGACGTCAATCGATCTACCAAGTTAGGTTATGTTATTCAATGTCATTCATGACGCGTTGTAGGTAGAGTGATTTTGTTGGTTAAAACAATGGTAAAATCGTATAGAAATATAAATTCCAGGGCAGGAAAACAGTATCCGTTTAATTTAATAGGATTAATAATAAAATGCGAAACTTTCTCAACGCACAAGAGCTCGCAATAAAGACAAAAATACGCGTTGGTTGGTCATACAAAAAGAAAGTGAAGAATTTTTATTTTATTCGACGTAAAATACAAACCTATGTTATCTGTGACATAGGACATTTTATTTTTTATGATGACGCAGGTAATACACACGTCACTACTTGTAAAGCATCAATAATTTATTATCGACTAATTCTAATTGTGTTTTAATTTGCTTGATCTTTATCAAACATATAATCATTTTTCTTTGGTGGATATAAAAAGTATTACATATAATTTATGCATATCTTTTCAGCTAGTATTGAGAGACCTTTCAATTGTTTCAGCAATTCAAACAGGTCGCTGCCCAGGTGAGGAACTGGAAAACCACACCCAGCAATGACGAAAACCTCGCGCTGTACTCTTTGTACAAGCAGGCCATCACCGGTGACGTAAACATTGGTAGGTGTATCTTTATAAAACGGGCTTAAATTCCATGTTTAAGATTATCTGTGACTTCCACAAACAAAAAAAAACAAGATTTAAAACAAATCTCAGAGATAAAACACTGTATAAGTATCATGGCCTCAACTATAAGCACTGATGGTAGCACAAAAGGCACATTGCATAGTACACAGTGCATATATTGGTATTGGTAGTACACAGTACATTAATATTAAGTACACAGTGTATTAATAAGAAATACAGGTAGTAAAAAGTTAGCCGCGCCTAAGGTGGGTACGGGGAGACGGGTTGCCTAGTGATCAGAATATAGATAGATAGTTGAAAAGAGTAACCATGGAGTTTCTTGCCGGTTCTTCTCCATGGAAGCGACCAACCCGAACCGTGCTCTTTTTTCGACGTTTTATAAGTGCCCATCTGGGCCTATGTGAAATAAAAAGATTTTGATTTGATTTGATTTGATATCGCAATATAAAATAGAAAGCAGATTTATCTTGCGTTAGTAGGTCAACAATAGAAGTGAAAAATTTATAACAGCTGAACTTATTATTGTAATTCTAGACTTTCTGAATTTGATTCATTATTATATTCCAGACTACCAACATCAGCTTTCCGTTTTTGAAAAAACGTAAGCACGTTGTATTTAACACTTTTATCTTGTTTATTTATCGGTGGACTCGTTTTGCTATTGAGATCTGTGCGTAATGAATGACAGCAAGCGCCCCGCTCCTATGTTCCACTGCTCACATAGTTAAATGGACGGCCAACCAGTTCCGCGCGGACTATAGTCACAGTGCATACATTAGTAATACATCGTGTTCGAACACATACATAGTGCTGACCGTCATTTATCGCCCCTGAAATGCCCCGCCCTAGGCTCCGGCCTGGTCAGCCTGTTGGTGACTCATATTATTTGCATGAAGAAGATTAATTATGTTAGCTCATATAATAATAAAATAATAATTGTCCTCAGCTGCCCCTAGCGGTCCCATCGAGAGTGCTAAGTTCAAGGCATGGACCAGCCGCAAAGGACTTTCACAAGACGACGCCAAGAAGCAGTACATCGACCTAGCGCAACAGTGGCAATCCAAATACGCTTAAGATGATACATCATTTCACACTATTTATTATGTATTTTACATTTTCTCATGTTTTAAAATAAATTGGTATAGATAAATCAAATGTCTACTTATCTTCTAGGCTAAAAGTATCCGTTGGTACCGATTTTATACCTTGGTACCAAAAAAATTACAAATAACAATTTTAACTGACCCCCACACTAGGCAACACTTTTCTCGTAGGGAAAAACAAAGATACTAAACAGACATATGGGAAAAGTATTGGAATTACACAACAATAGTGGAAGCACTCATAATTATTCAGAACCTAGGACCCGTTCTTGATTAATTTCAATTAGACCACAGATTACAAACATAAATATTGCTCGCACAAATTATTTTTAATTTTTAACAATTGTTTGCTCTTTCTCGTGCTAAGAAAACTATAAGTACCTATACATTAAGGCATATAACATTACAAATACGTCCGCAATATCGAGCGCGGCGTGTACTAAATTAATCAATCCTCATACAAACATTACAGGCACATTAAGGATTCTAGCCAGAAAAGTAGGTACATGGAAGGATGCTTCGCGAAATGAAACGATCAAGATCTGAGTTGTCTGTCAGTAACTAAATGCCACGTTAGTTACGCATAACATTTTCAATTTAAGTAAATACGTACTATAAATGCAAATATAAACTATACATCCTGCATCTGAAGTGCCGGCCGTATGTCACGTCATTCCTCCCTAAATGACTTGATACACCGGGCGTATTTGCGGCGTTTGCGGTTGAATGTCTGGGACCTTGGGGTCCTGAGGCTGACCATCTTTTTAAAGAGGTCTCGCGCCGTCTAATCGTGACCTCTCGTGACAGGCGGGCTCAAACATATCTCGTTCAGAGAATCAGCATTGCTATCCAGCGTGGCAATGCTGCTAGTCTTCTTGGCATGTTGCCTCGGGATACCGATTTGGGTCAAATATGTAAGTAGTTAGTTTCAACTTTTCTTTGTAAATACATATTGTTGATAAAATTGTTGTTAAAAATCAAAATCAAAATCAAAATATTTTATTCAACGTAAGGGACACAGGGAACACTTATTGAACGTCATATACTTAACAAAAATTAAAGTTACCACCGTTTCCAAGAAAAATACCCTATTTTAAAAAATATTATATTGTTATTGAAAATAATACATATATGGGTAAATTATGTACCTATAGTTTATCAAATTTAATCCATACCAATTTTTAGTAGAAATTACTAATCTTCTGTGAAAGCTTATATTTGACAGCAGCATTGCATTTACAATTTAATTTTACATACAGTTAGTACTTAACTGTCAAGAATAATAGAATAGAGGTTATCTTGAGTTTCAAAGTTGTTCATGACTTATATCATCGTAATTCTTATCGTATTAATCAGCAAATAATAGGCGTCACCTCGGTCGGACAGATAAGTCAGTTTTGTGTACCTGTGATAAGGCGTCACTTCACGCCGGCTTGACTATAACTTGTTCTTGTGGAAAACGTAAGCAAAATTCCTCGTTCGGTTCGGCCCGGCCAGTTCCTATCGAGTTATCGTGTCGAGCGCTTGCTTCATAACACCAGTAAGTTTAGTGACGCGTTTTAACAGTTAGCCAGCCAAGTTCAATTGTTTTAACTGATTATTTTTTAATTACATACCGATGTTTTTACCATGAAGCCTCTCCTTATTCTATTTTTTGTACAATAAAATAAGTAACGAGTTTTTCGCCACAATTTTTTCGTAGGTTATCGTAAGTGTTATCGCGCTTAGCCGGCACTTAAACATGTCATTGCAATTGAATTTAAATGTTCTATTTTTGATATTTTTGTTTTTTGCTTTTTCTTTTTAGGTTACCAATCTTGCTGAATCACCATGTCTCTCCAAGAGGTGAGTTTTATAGCCTTCAACACTAATTACCATAATGCAGTACTTTGTACCCACACAATGATTTGGTTGGATTCATGTTTGTAAAAGAAAATTTATAAAGGTGACATTACTAATATTAGGGTATATTAGGGAAGTTTCAACATTAAATTATGTGCATTATTATTGGAATTTGTAGAGCATTAGATACATTTCTTCGTTTTTTTACACATCCATACTAATATTATAAAGAGGAAAGATATGTATGTAAGTATGTTTGTAAGGAATTGGCTCAAAAAGTATATACATTTATATATAAAAAAAAAGTACTTTACCGATTTAAAAAATTCTTTCACCCTTTGAATGCTACATTATCACTGATTTATAAAGGCTATTTTAATTGCAAGAAAAAAATATTTTTTATGCCAAAATGTTAAAAAAATAAAGGTCCATGCCTTTTGCCTTTGCCTTGCAAAGGTGCAAAGCCGGAATGGGCCACTAGTAATATATAATTTACAGCTTCATAACAGTTATTTTTTGGCTTTAGTATGTACTGTAAATTGTAATTGGCCAAGGCTTTCAAATTCCTCACTAATTAGGGCAATTCACTTAGAGAGTTTGTTGTGGAACTATAAACAACTGCTGCTGTATACAATACATGTGCTTATTAATACACTCTCAAACTCTCTTATTTTTGGCACTACAATAAGACTTGACAGCTACTTTTTGGTGTATTTCTGTCATTGGAAATTTGCCTTAATTAGTCTTTATTCTTAATGGGCCCCATGAAAAGGTTGCAAGGAATACATCTACTAGTTGTACTGACATACATATTTTCTCCAACATAAGCACTGGTGTATGGTACAATACGAATGACATCACATGACCTTATGTTACAGCAATTTGACAAAGCCGCAGCTGAAGTCAAGAAGCTGAAGTCCCTCCCCAGCGACAACGACTTGTTGGAGCTGTACGCTCTCTTCAAACAGGGCACCGTTGGTGATGCCGACCCTGCCAGTAAGTATCTCTATTTAGGTGTGATCACCAATATATCTGTAACTACTGATACCAATTGATCTGTAACTCTAGTATGAGTACCTACACCAAAAGTACTCTAAATTGGCAAGTATGTATGAAGAGGCTTATGAATGGGGGCTAAAACTCTTAATACTGGCACTCTACTCTCTCTGCCTACTCTGTGCGGAACCCTGTGTTCAAATGTATGCAGTGATTTATTAAAAGTCATAAATTATATCATCTAGTGGTGTTACCTAGACTGTCATGTAATTGAGCACTTTGCAAAAGAACAGGGAACTATAATATATCCTCACGCCTTCCCACAAGGGTCCCCGAAGGGGTAGGCAGAGGTGTATAGGTAATACCCACACACCCACTTTCCGCCAGAGGTATATTAGGTGCCAACGTGACAGATGGCGAGTCCATCGCCGTTACTCCAGCACGACTTTACATACGCCTTTGAATTTCTTCTCAGACGTATGCAGGTTTCCTCTCGATGTTTTCCTTCACAGTAAAGCTCGTGGTGTGACTAACCACTGTACTTAAGTTCAGAAAAACTCAACAGGGAACTACTATGACGGAAACAGTTATCCTCTATACAAAACGTACAAGCTAAGAATGAACTGAATTTATTAGTTCAATAAATATACGTTTATTGCAAACTCCTTTTAAAAAATTACACCTTTTTAATCGAAAATTATTACATGTACTATTTTGTTACCCATTCACTTGAACACTCAAAGAAATGTTAATTGATTTTAAATTTACTTTATCACAAGAATTAAGAGATTATTCTCCAAAGATAGCTTATCTTATATTTTATTTATTATTTTATCTTATAAATAAGTAGGTGTAATTTGTTCCAAGAAACAAGGTTATACATATAAGCGGCATCGTGTCATGGTCATACTACGTGTAAGGTGTGAATTTACGCGAAATGTCACTATTGATTCTGGAATTTTCCATGTGCTGTGGTACCACATATAAACAGTAGTCGTTACACACTTTCTGAGTATGTGTGCTTAATTTATTATTATTATTCCACGCTGTAATGTCACGACAATATATTATATTCTTTCTACACAAGATTGTGAGTGCATTAGTTAACTTGGGATAGATATTGTTTGAAATGTCTTAAAGATATTAAGACATTTCAAACAATATGTATTTAGACTAAACACGACTTTGTTATTTCTCTGTGATATATGTCATAGTGAACAGAATATATAATATATATTTTACATAATATCTATTGTATAATGTAAAAACACATTGCCTAACGCTAAAAGAGTTGATTCCTCCGGGAAAAAAGATTTTTTTATATATGAACCAACTAGTCTCCCTCCCTTGTGGAAATGAGATATATTTTTTTTTAGTATTAGTTACTTAGCTTTTAGGTTTAGCTTATTAGCATTTATCTTCAAGTCTTATGCTCTGTTTCCCTCACGATATACATACATAGGTTAGTTAATAACTGTAAGTATTTGTCCACGGAACAGATTACCGAGAAGTTTATTATGGGAACTAATTTCACGTTAAATGTATTTCCTTTGCAGACAAGCCTGGTCTCCTGGACTTCAAGGGAAAGGCTAAATTCGAGTCATGGAGCAAGAAGGCGGGTACCTCCAAGGAAGACGCGCAGAAAGCCTACATCGCCAAGGTTGAGAGCCTTATCGCCTCCATTGGCCTCCAATAAATATTAACATAAAACAACACAATGTCTGACGAATTAAAATGCAAGATCTATAGAATATGTCCATCCATAAACAATAGGACAGATAAGTCAATTGTAGAGGGCACGTAATGACAAACTTTCCGAAGACATTGATGTGCGGAACTCATAAAAGTACTGGCTTAAATTGAGTAAGGGAAATGTACGTTTGGACAGTTTGCTTAAACATATCTGAATGTATATATGACTATTAGTACTCAAAAGACTTGTATTGAAATTAAGATGATTTTACAAAATGGCCGTCCGTCTCGTTAATGTATTTATTACTTTGGTATAGGCACTATTAGGTTATTGTTAAGGTCTACATCACATTATAGAGTAAGGATAAAGTGTATTGAAATCAGTTTGTTAAAAATTTTGTTTCGTATGTTTTACACAATATTGTGGTGCTCTTTTGAAATTAGTTTGAAAATATATTTTTGTTGGTTTTTTTATACTTGAAATAAACGAAGCCTTGGGTTTTTACTATTTGTTTTTGATTTCTATGTAATATTATATTTGCATGGCCTAACTATGGGTACATGAATACAATCTGTCCTAGGGTAACACTTTGTTGTTTACTTGACACTTAAGTGACAAACAAGCATGTGGTCCGAGGGGAAGCGGCTACCACTGCCTATGGACGCTTGCAAGACTATCTTTTCACACCGTTCAAATACTCCATGGTGTACTCTTCAGGTGAAACCTCAATGGGGAGTTCATTCTCATAGACGACCGTCTGGTATAGTGGTTAGAGCTGACTGCGAAACTTCAGGACGTGGGTTCGATTCCCGCTGAGGGCAGAAATTTTGTGATGAGCACGAGCATTTGTACCTTAGCCTTGAACCTACTATGTATTTATATATATCTATGTATAGTATCTAAGTAAATATACATTGTCTAGTTACCATAACACAAGCTTTGCTTTATTTGAGGCTATGTCAATTTGTGTGGAATTGTGAAGGTATTTATTCATTTATTCATTTATTCTACAGCCTGAGCCTTTGAGCCTTAAGGAGTTTCCATCCGTCATGGAAACTCCTTTGAAACTTGCGTTCTATTTTTAAACTTTATGTACAGCTATCATTAATTATGAGAGCAAGCACGTTACTGTGAGGCTTTGGATTCGGAAAAATAAGTTTTAGACTACTTATGCACGAACAGAACGTAATATCCGTATTTACAATGAATTGTGTAGTTATATTTCATCGGTTTATCCATGCTCATTACGTTAACACTCCATACAGATCAGTGCAATCATTTACAAAAATTTCAACGCCTGAAATAACGTGAGATATTGGCGTAGTACTACTTTGCTCGGAGGTTCTATCAGGAGCTTTTGCGACACCAAATTACCACTACATATCTTCACGCCTTCCCATAAGGGCCTCCGAAGAGGTAGACAGCGTTGTGTCAGTAGCATCCCCACACCCACTTTCCACTAGAGATATATTTTTGGTGCCAACTGTATAAATTGCGATTCTATCGCCGTTACCCAAGCACTTTACATACGCACAATCATTTCCTCTCGATGTTTTCCTTCACCGCTTAGCTTGTGGTGTAACTTCACTTCACTGTACTTAAGTTTAGAAAAACTAATTGGTACAGTCGGAATTCCACGACGGTTACATAACTATTCGGCGAGTCTCGCACAGATTGAGAACTAGATACTTAGTAATATAAAAGCATCAGCAAAGTTCCAATATATATATATTTCTGTACAAAATTACTACAAACTTTACAAATAATACCATTACACTTAATTCAAGTAGCCAATAACGCCACACGCAACGGCTGGGCCCGAAGTACCGCTAGTTGCACTCTCTTCCGTGCTTGATCTCCCGTAGTCGTCTTCTCCTTTGGAAATGGCCAGAGATCTACCCACGATCGAGCGTGGACCGGCCAGAGAGATCAGGTGGTCGACTATTTTGATACTAACCGTTTCCCCTTCCTCTGCTTTTATGTTGCCAAGGTCTCCAACGTGACGGACGTGGTCCCGCGGCCCTCCATGACGGCCCTGTGTTATGTACACTTTCTTTTATCTCTGCTTAAATATTTTTAACAAGCCCCCGGTTTCACCCGTGTTAAATATAATATAATATAATTTTATTGAATAAGCATAACATAAAACTATTCAATTGAGATTAAAACAGTTCCATTACATACCCGTGTTAAATGTTACTATACCTACATATCTAGCCAGTGGCATGTGAGTGTCAAGAAGACGCGCCCTTTACAATAATAATGCCAACCTTGAATAAGTTGCGGAAACATGTAATTATTCAAATTTAAGTTGGGAATAGGCTAAGTATTTATTTAATTCTTAGTGTTAAAGTAAACATTAAGTTGCTATGTTGCTAATAATGTTGATGAATTTATTATCTGTTTAATTACTGATCGTTATCTCACTGACATTGGCATTAAATTAGTTGCATTAATTATGCCCAAAGCATATTGTTATTGTAAAATTTATATTGTATACCTACTACCAGAACCGGTGGCAAATTAATCAATCTTTGCTACCATTGTTATGCCACTTACGTCACTTTGACACTGACAACTATGCAAATATGTACTAGGATTTAATAGAAAATTACCTAAAGATGTGGTGGCCGAGCTGTTTACTCCTAAAAACCCAAGAATGCACAATCAAATCCCGACTTTACTTACCTACCAGAACTTGAGTACAGTAATTATCTAATCTTACCTAATGACATCCGAAAATTAGTTTCAGAACTTTTTGTTTGGTGAAGGAATCGTCATTGTAGGAGCAAATTGGGAAAGAGCAAATTGAAAACGTTTAAGAAGAAATTCAGATGTGTATTTATAGTTGTGCTTGAGAAACGGCGATGGACTCGCCATCTGTCACACTCGACTGCCATCTCCGGCATATTGTATTGTATGTAGTATGCTATTCAACTTAATCAGGCGTTATTATTAAATGATAAACTTACGTAGTAGGCGATGAAATGAGGTCCGATATCTTTGCAATTATCCTTAATGAGTCCAGTTTGGTGCACGTGCAGTCCATGTAGCCCAGGAGCTAGTCCTGTCACGTTGCCTACTATCGTGACAGGGCCGTTGGGCACAATTTGTGTGAACACCAGCTCGCCGCCAACTCCTGACTCCTCGTCAGGCAGGAGGTGCACTACTGCTTGCAAGCCGGGTGCTGAGCGGGGAGCCTATAAAATAATCTTCAATCTATTCAATCCTATTAATATCATAAATGCGAATGTTTGTGCTAGTATATTATTCCAGAAAGAAAATTGACTGAAAAAAAACCAGAGTAAATACGATCACGCGCTGATCAATTTCTAAGGAGTTTCCTTCCGCGAACGCTCAGGCTGTGGGATGAACTTCACGTTGAGGCTTTCCCCAAAGAGTTACAGTTTTGTTTTAAATTTCCTGAAGGGTCGGCATCGTAGCAGAACGTTATAAACATTTGCATAAGGCCGCTTATAATGCGGCCTTAAGCTTATTTGCCACCGTACCGGTAAAATAAAAATAATGTGCGCGGGTTAGAAAAAATAATTCTATATTTATTAAGAATTCCATTGCCTACAAATTTTGAAAAAAAAAATGCTTGAATACTAATTAAAACCAGCCAGTTTGAAGTAAGTTTTTATGCTAACTATACCTACAAGTTTCTAACAAAAAACATTTTGTTGTACGGAAGACGTACCAAATATAGCATTGCTAAAATACATTGCACACCGTAAAAACTACCACGAGCTTTTAATTTTATATCTAACAAAAGAACCACAGTTTGAATTGGATTATATTTTATTAGGTGTGGCCCCGTGGTGACCCTTACAACATACATACATACATACATACATACATACATACATACATACATACATACATACATACATACATACATATCATCACGCCGAGTCCCTAACGGGGTAGGCAGAGAGTATAGAGCGCCAGTTCTCTCTAGACTTACATACCTCTTTCGCTTCGTTACAAGATGATATAAAAAATATATATTTAATGAGACGGTACAAAAATTAATTTATAATTATAGTTTTATTCTGGAATTAAATAAATTCTATGTGTTAATGCCGGCGTTTAACGGCCGTCTGGTGTAGTGGTTAGAGCTCCTGACTGCGAAGCTTAAGGTCATGGGTTCGAATCGAACCCGCGACGTATTTGTGTGATGAACACGAGTATTTGTACCTTAGTCTTGGATGTCCTATGTATTTAAGTATATATCTATATCTATATAAGTAAATATATCGTTGTCTAGTTACCATAACACGAGCTTTGCTTAATTTGGGACTATGTCAATTTGGGTGGAATTTTCCCAGGTAATTATTATTTATTTATTAATGCAGCTAATAATATTTCTCTGTACCAAACTTCATCCAATTTCGTTCAGCAGTTCTGACTTGATTGATTAACGAAAATTGGCGAATAGCGTCTCAGTCGCGGTTTCTCAAGCACGACTATACAAACAAAAGTCATTGTATTTTTGTCAAACGTATGCAAGTTTCCTCTCGATGATTTCTTTTACGGTTAAAGCTCGTATGTATTTATTCCCCTATAGTAATAGTCCCCATAGCTGTTTAGAAGCCTTCCTTTTCACACGACCCAAGACTTTCTCGGGCATTGTTATTCTCAGCACTCTCGTCTGCGAGTTGGTTTTGACGTGACAACGTCTTAAATTAGGTTGCGGCTGGGAGTCACTTATGAAAAAGTGTAACGCCCGGTAACGTTACGATGAGTCACCGAACGAGGGAGAGGCCCGCCGAATGCGTTTATAGGTTATGTCATACTATTGATAAATGTTGATAGTGTTAAGTAAATTATTAGTTTAAAATTAATTAATTAATTAATTATTATTTTACAAATTTTCATTAATTTCAAATTTATTTAGCAAAAATTTGAACCTTCGATCTGAATAAATGTTTTGATTTTCGAATTGATAAAAAGACGTTGTCACGTAAAATCTTCGCCCGTAAAACCGACTTTACAGGCAACCATCTTAACCTAACGGTTTCTTTATAACACAAAGGTGGCAAACAAGCATTTCTTAAACCATTAGCTTTACAACAGAAATGTGCTAAACTACTTCCTACATACGTAATAGTAATCAATTATACCGCCATCTGTTAAAAAAGTATGAAACTAAAACTCCTAAGTTAGAGCATAAAGATGAAAAGCAACTTAGTTCACAGTTTTTTTTTAACAGGTAGACTGTGTAGCTAGTTTCCCCGGCAAGCCGTTTGGAGGTAATAATTAAGTGTGTGATGTCCATCTTAAATCATAGCTTGTCTTGTCATGTGACATAACCACACGCAACAACGTAACCACAATTATAATAAGTCCTTGGACTGTCGTTGAGCTATTATGAACACGCCACACGCGACATCAGATTGGCACAATTAAAGCCTTTTTGCAAGACAATTGTACATTAGATATCCTTAGAGGTGTTCTGATCATTAATATTATGTCGCAGTGACAAATGAGACCCAGGGTGGTCGGGTGGTTCGAATAGACACCCGTAACGCAAAAAATGCAAGTTCAAATTTTGTACCAATGAATTTTTCTGAACTTAAGTACCTAAAGTCAAATACTACTATTACAGTGAGACGTCTTCAATATGTTGACAAAACTCAGACAGATTCCAAAATATTGACAGTATGGAATATGGATAGACTGTAAATAATTATAAGCTGTGCTATTAACCATGCAGCTAAGAAAGAGATCATTGTGCATCTACAACAAACAACTTTTGCATGAATATAATCAGTTAATTGATTGAGTTCAAGTGGATTCAGTAATGGCTTAGCTCACAATTAGAGTCGATAGGTGGTGGCACTACAATCGTGTTTCAGGAAATTATTTTTTTTCATCCAAGCGAGCAAAATTACCAATTACCGACCCCGAAACGTTTGGCTTAAGGCCAGGGTGACGAAGATGACGACATGATGTTGCCACATACGATTAACATTTAAACAATTTATCAAGTCACGCCTTCGCCAAGCTCTGTTCCGCATCAAGAGGAAGCTTCCCGTGATGTTCACATCACGATCACCGTTTAGTGTACTGACGTTATGATGTCAGACAGCAAAAATCGTGATCGTGTTTGAACAGGCGTTGGAACTGCTATGAAATCTGTTGTTAATTTTAACTTTTCGTACTTTTAATTAAAGTCTAAATTTGAATACAAGGACTTATATGTAAGTCACTGATATTGTGGATGTTTAATTACCGTTTCATTAAGTTTTTTTGAGGGAATCAAGTAGCGTAGTTATTCAAGTGACTAATCATTTTAACTCATATGTATGTACAAGTACATTCCTGATCTAGATGCATGCCAGATCTATTGTTTTTAATTGTTGACGGAAACACTTTTTAAATACGTGAAACAAAACGTTAATATTTTTTTATGCAACTGAAGGACTAGTATCCATATCAGTGATGGAAGGAAAATAAGTTCATTTTTTAATAATTTTTTCCGGTTTTATTTAATTTTTTGTCTTCACTTGTCTTTTGAAGCACTTGTATGAGTCAAGACTTATCCTAGTACAAGCTGTCCCGCCGAGCTTCGCTCGGGTGAAAAAGTTAAACTTCCTGAAACATGATCGCAGCGCCACCTATCGGGTCCAATTGTGATGTAAGCTATCCTATTTTTTAAGTTGGATTAAACTGCACACTGTATGCAAATTTGACTGAAATCGGTTAAGTAGTTTAGGAGCCCATCGCGGACAAACAACGTGACACGTAATATATATATTTATAATCATAGCCACTTGAATAAATATATATTATTATTATTATTATTATAATAGTATCATAATACTCATAGACCAGTCGATCACAAATGCTAGAAGTCTCTATGGTATCATTTTAAATGGTGTAATTTTATGTATTAGCGAGATCTGTAATTACAAACATATTCTGTTTGAACCTTCCTTGATTTTATTACCGCTAATCATCGAGGATCAACCGTCAACTTTTTTTACACTCGTACTCAATTAGAAGTAATAAAAATGGTTAATTTTAAATTTGTTATGCTTCAATTAAATCTAATGATGAAATAAACAATCATAACAACTGAGTAGATACCATTATATACCGTCAAAGATTCTGAGCTTTGACGGTATATAATGGACGCCATGGGGAAGTTCTGACTTCCCCATGGCGTTTGGTTCAAGTACAACTCGTAACTCTTAGAATGAACACCCTCTAGCCCTCCCGGATCCTTTGGGAAGCTCAATTTACACCTTCTTTTGTTTGCCAATCCTTTTTGTGTGTCAGGCCTCAGTATCACTTTCACGAATACGACTACCTAATATATGTAAACGCGAAAGTTGTTGAAGAAGTTTCTTCCTCTTTCACGCAATAACTAATGAACGGAATTGGATTCAATTTGTCAAAGAGACATATCATTATATATTGACACCGAAACAGAGAGCCGTGGTGGCAGAGTTATTCGAGTAGTTACCTGCAACACACACATTGCAAGTTCGAGTCCTGTCTGCACCAATGAGTTTTTCTGAACTTAACTACAATGATAAAGCTTAGCTTAGCTTACGAGAGGAAGCTTGCATTCGATTGAGATGTTCAAAGGCGTATGAAGTCGTGCTTGAGTAACGATGGACTCACCGTTTGTCACGTTGGCACCTGAAACATATCTCTGGCGGAAAGTGGGTACTACCTATACGCCTCTGCCTACCCCTTCGGGGAGGGTAGGCGTGAGGCTAATAAAAAATACACATACCAGGGCCAAGTCAATTTGTTTCTCCGCTCGAATTCCTGTTAGTGGGTAAACTGGCTGTCCAAGATCCTGGAAACAATCGCTCTTTTAATCAAATTAATTTAAACAAATATAATTAGGTATAGTCGTGGCGGCTAAATAGTTCGAGAAATCGCCTGCATTGCCAAGATTGCTAGTTCGATTGCGACTGTACCAATTAGGTTTCCTGAGCTTAAATACCGTGATTACTCACACCACGAGCTTTACGGTGAAGGAAAACATCGAGAGGAAATATGCAACCAAACAAGCGATTTTGGACCTTATTAGCAAGAACTAGTCAAGAACCATAAGTAGTTTACGTTTATCGAAATAGGCCCAATAAGTTCCGAACCTCATTCGTGGTAAAACAGTAGGCATCAATAGAAGTAGCATCTTATAATGTTGGTAACGAACGGCCAATGTGTAAGTTCAACAAACCGTAAGGAACAACAAAAAGTTTTGACATTTGTTTGCCATACCAAATTAATTGTAAGGCAACCGATAAATTACTTCTTGAAATACGTGCGTTGGGCGCAACACAAATTGACAATTCAATGGCGATTTAGAATCACGGTCCAAGCTCAATAGAAAGCACAAAGTAATGTTGAAGTTTTGGGTTCGAATCCAGTCTTGTGGATGGAATTGTACTGGAAATTTCATGCTTAATTAATAATAATAATAAAATAATAATAAATACCTAGGACAATTCCACACAAATTGACCTAGTCCCAAAGTAAGCAAAGCTTGTGTTATGGTAACTAGACAACGATATATTTACTTATATAGATAGATATATATTTAAATACATAGGACATCCAAGACTAAGGCACAAATATTCGTGTTCATCACACAAATATCTGCCCTCAGCGGGATTCGAACCCGCGACCTCAAGTTTCGCAGTCAGGAGCTCTAACCACTAGACCAGACGGTCTTCATTAACCTATTATTATAATTTTATTATCTTATTATAATTACCTACTATATGAATTTAATAACAATGAGTAAGAATTTCATAGATTTGTTATTTCCTTTTAAATTTTATATTTGTTACCTAAATCTGTATACCTACTTTTATTTTCACAGTTTGTTAATTTTCGTAAAAATATGAACATGCTAAATGCACTTATTCAATCCGTATTGGACAACTGCAATAAATTCTGATAACTTTAATCTTATTACACGTTAAATTTCTAACCAAAAAGTAGACCGAACAGAGATTTAAAAATACTCCATAAACATCCGGACAAGGACACAAAGTACGTACCTAAGTAGCAACACGAACAACAATTAAAAAAAACTTACATATAAATAAGGCTCCATAAACACTTCATAAACATTGCTCTGGTAATCTGTTATCGCCGGCAATGTTTTTATGAGTAAATTCCTTCCATAGCCCGGTGTTCCTTGAAGACTCTTCCCATTCAACGCTGCGATTAACCAAAGTAACTGGCCGAAAAACACATGCAACCTTAAATTCATCGTAAGTAAGAAAAAAGTTCGGTATCTACGTAGTTTTTTCTTTTGCAAAAATATTTTTTAAATTGTCTAATGGAACGCGTGCTAGCTTTCCGAGCGTTGAATACTCAATGCTTTGGCAAGCGAATAGATAATATTTTTAAAGTAACAAAGTATAATTTAGCGTAGTTGTCATTAATGGCGAGATACCATCAAGGTTCTGTGATCGGGGACCGTAACGTCTAGGTAGTATGCAGGTATGGTGAGTTCGATACGGCATTGTCTCAGTTATTGGGTGGAAGCGGGAAGTGGCTTATTAATTAGTTAGCTTTTTCTGCCATACTTCAAAGTTCATTCAAATCACATGTGAAATATTGTGTTTAAACATAGTGCAATGTAACAAACTGGCGCTCTATACCCTCTGCCTACTCCGTTAGGGACTCGGCGTGATGATAGGTATGTTTTAAGCAATGAAACAAATCAATACCTTTTATTCAACGTAAGGGACGCAGGGAACACTTAATGAACGTCACATAGTAAATAAAAAAACGAAAGTTACTAAAGTTCCCACCGTTTCCAAGAACCAAAACCTGTTAGGAGAAGAAACTGCGAAACAAACTTCCTAGTTTTCTTTTTAACCATTTGTTCCCTTTTACATATAAACTCTTTACAAAAGGGGCAATTCATTGCCATGCATGGCCATTATTCAAATAATCTGATGTTGTATAATAAGCTTTTTGAATTAATGTACGTTTAGTGGCAGCTTTAAACTCTACAAAAGGTCATTCAATTAATTTCTGAGATAGCTTAATAAAAAGCGTATACCTTGCCCGACAAATGAGTTGCTAGTTTTGTGTGATCTAGCCGCAGGCATATAGAGTTTATTTTTGTTACGTGTATGCAAGTAGCTATTTTTCAAAAATTTTACAATATTCTTTCTAATATATAAAACATTTTGAAATATATATAGATATTAATATATAATACTCGCCATCTGTCACGTTGGCACCTAATATACCTCTGGCGGAAAGTGAGTGTGTGGGTATTACCTATACACCTCTGCCTACCCCTTCGGGGACCCTTGTGGGAAGGCGTGAGGATATATTATTATTATTATATATAAATTTCATTTAATAATTCTCTGAGAGAAGCTCGGGCTTTAAACACGCAACAAGCAAAAAAGGACAAGCAACCTTATCTGTAGAAAAACGGTAACTTTACTCCTGCTAATTTGATTGATAAAGCTAAAAGAGGCTGAATACAGTGATGACAAATTAACGCAAAGAGCGATGTTTTCAAATAGCGTGGATAAAAACAATTACTTTAAAATTTTTATTAACGGTCCATTTTGAACGAGTGCATTTTGCTCAAAGGATTGCGGGTATGATTCGAATGACGCATATTTTGACCATTCAAAAAACTACCGACGATAAATGATTTCATAATACCATATGATAATACAGTGTTGATATGAACAATGAGTTATGTTATTGAAGGTTATATATTCATCAAAAAGCATTCCATTGTACTTTGACACTTGTGTAAACTGACAATCATTACATTTATATCTGTACATGACGAAATAATTAAAATAACTATAGAGCCCCATATAAGGACCCCAAAGGCCTAATGGTAAGCGGTTACTGTAGCCATATGACTGATATCCAGTTTGTAGACAGTTCTCTGAGAATACTAGAATATCATTAAAAATGTTATTAAATTTACCATGAAGGTTTTTTTTAATCCGCACGAGTAAACATTTTCCTTTGACTGATAACTGGCAACTGGCTGTCACTTCGGCTGTCAGATCACTGTCAAACATTCACGACTCACCAGACCAAATATAAAATGAAGCAGAGGAAATGAGGTCATAGATATAGACTGGAATGAACCGGGAG
>JACCPG010006979.1:0-11810 GCA_016069955.1 Drepana arcuata
CCTTCACCGTAAAGCTCGTGGTGTGACTTATCACTGTACTTAAGTTTAGAAAAACTCATTGGTACATTCGGGATTCGAACTTGCGACCTTTGCTTTGCAGGCAACTGCTCGAACCACTCGGCCACCACGGCTCTTTTTTAATTGCTTTTTATTATTTATGCTCTGTCATCTCTTACGAACCCTGTATATCGGGATACGCGAACATATTGCTGAGCTTAAATGATTTGCTTAATTCAATTAATTTTAGTTGTAACGCTACCAACCACATGAGTGCGTCTCCCTCGAGTCGGCAGAGTACAAGTCGCCACTAAAGGATTAATTCACAGTAAATTTAATCATACATACATATGTAGGTACATATTATCATCACAACATGTCCCCAATGAGGTAAGCAGGGAGAATGTAGCGCTAGTTTGCTCTATACTTACATTCCTCTTTCGGTTAGTCCACATTCATCAGTCTCTTCATACATACTCGCCGGTTTCGAGTTCTCTAGATTTGTCCGTCCGAAGTGTTCGATGGATTTGATCTAGGTTACAGTAACGCAATCCTTGCACACACTTTCGTATATCTGTTTCGTCAATATTTCTTCCCTCATTCTTTCTATATGTCCAACGAACGTAACATGCCTTCATCTTTACAAGCACACCTTCGTTCACTCCAATGGTTTTGCGAATCTCTTAATTGCGGATTCGATCTGAAATCGTTACGCCGAAAATTTTTCGAAGGGAACGCATCTTAATTGTGTTTATAAATAAAATAATAATAATAAATTGTATTTATATATACTAAAAATATCCTTACTAATATTATAAATGTGAATGTAAGTTTGTTTGTTACTCTATCACGTAAAAACTACTTAACCGATCATCATAAAATGTTGTACACATATTCTTGGAGGTATTAGAAGTAACATAGGATACTTTTTAATGAAAAAAAAAACATTTTTACGAAAGATAAAAAAGCCGTCCACGCCGATGAAGTCGCGGGCACAGCTTGTAAAATATAATTAATTTATTTCACATATAAAATCTATAAATATGTATTAACAGATTGACGAAACAGATATACAAAGCGAAAGTGTGTGCAAGAAGAGGTAGAGGAAGACCACTTTCCAACTACCTGGATCAAATCTATCGGACGCTCCAGGACGGGAACGTAAAGAGTACTCGAAACCGACGAGCATGTATGAAGAGACTGATGAATGTGGACGAAGCGAAAACGGTATGCAAGTCTAGAGAGAACTGGCGCTCTATACTCTCTGCCTACCCCGTTAGGGACTTGGCGTGATGATAAGTGTGTGTGTAATTAAATTATATGGTATGCATTTTTTATTTATGCTATTTACATGCTTCCTCTGACTTATTCAGGATTCACTGTCGTATAATAAATTCATCACCATGCATGGCTATCATTAATGCTTCGTTTGATCATGAGTTTACGTTCCATGATAAGTTTAAACTACTATTATGAAAGCAGTCCAACACATTCCACCGCATGGTAAGGTTAATCCATGTTTATCGAGAACAATAACGTTACGAGGTTGTAGCTCGGTCCTAAATAGGTTGTTGTTATCAAAACATTAACAATTTCCACTAAATAGTTTCTCAGTTTGAAGGAGGATTACTCGCTAGTACTCACAGGAATCCTCCTTTGATCAACGAAGCAAGCTGGGTAAGCATTACAGTGATTTTGATTGCGTGATTTCACTTATGTGTTTGTGAAAGGGCTGGCTACAAACTCAACACTATGTTATCTATACTTCTTTATATAATGCACAAAACTAATCACAATCGATTAATATAAACATAGCAATCATAGTTAGAACTAAACTGGATCGTAACTCAAAAAGATTTGCATACAGCTAAATAGTTATTAAATTATCAAAAACATACTCGAGTTGAAAACATATCTTGAACCAAAAATTTGGTGTGCGGTGGATTACAAGAGCGGCTGGCTAGCACACAACTGGTGCGTTTCGATTTGAAACCGATGATCTTTTAGCCTGTTTATGATTTTATGATCGTATGTATCAAGTTTTGGGTGTTTAGTTGCTAGTTCTTTGTACTTGTGTAAAGGATATATTATTTTTATTGGTCAAAAGAGCAAAAAGGCCAGTGACATTGGACCTGCGTGCGATTTATTTAGTGTTAAATGAAAGTTGAGAGAGAAGTTCGGGGAGTCTAATGGAACTTCTGTTATGTATATCTTTACGCCTTCCCACAAGGATCCCGAAGGGGTAAGCAGATTTAGAGGAAACCTATCAAAGCCTTACGCAACATACTTTTCTTCATCTTTACAATCACAATCATTCACGTTAGTTGTTTTGCGAATCTCTTCATCTTCATTGCGGATTCGATGTCAAACCTTTTTAAAGGAACGTAACTCAACTACATTCAAACTTCTTCCATGCTTAGGATTCGCTTCCGTATAATAAAGTATTGTCCACATTGTAACTTCTTTCATGGTAACATACTTAGGATTCGCTTCCGTATAATAAAATGGGGCAGCATTGTAACTGAAATCCAAAGTAAATTACAACTGACCAATTTCCCCTCAATTACCCAAAATCAATGGTCATAAATCGAAGGGGTAAGATTCGATAAATAACATCAATCGAATGGTTACGGTGGCAGACAGACAGACAAACGGGCCTAAACAAGGGATTATAGGCATGTTTTATGGCTATTAATGGGACGTATAAGGTTGGTCTTGGTTTTAGCCAGTTGGTCAGTGATTTGTGGACACGAAAATAGTTTTTCACGATATTTTTTAAATATTTACGATAATGGAAGGTATTCATGGTGGAGATATGGAGATGTCATTCAGAGCAAAGTCGACTCGGACTTGGCAGTTTTTTTTATGATTCTCTAGATTGCATAATTATCGTTGTTATCATCACGTTGAGTCTTTCACGGGTAGGCAGAGAGGGTAGAGCTCCAATTATCTCTAGAAATCTAGACATACCTCCTTCAGTGTCCGATCAATTTGGTCTAGATAGTTGTACTTTTGCGTAGTATTTTCTGAATGTCCAAACCAACATAACCAACATAACCGACATTATTATCGTCATATCGTCGTAATGTTGGCAGACATCGTACCTATGTCCCACTTATAACCGAACTAGACAGCCTAATCTTTACACCAATGCCAATATCCTTGTATACCATATTTGAAGAATTGTAAAAAAAAAGAGCTTCATTTCAATTTCAAATTTCGAACATAATATTCTGAGTTTCTATTCCGTTTGTAAGATCAGTGATCAGTCCAACAAAAGTCGCCCTAATACCAACTTATTGGGGCAGATTAGGGAGATTTAAAAAATACCCTTTCTTCGATATTGCCACATTGTTAAATTTAGCTTATTTAAGCTGAATCTCGCCCTTATACATTTTTTTATGGGGTCACATTGCTATGTGAAGAGGCATAGAGTTTTTTTTAATCAATACATTAATACATATCATCACGCCGAGTACCCAACGGGGCTAGGCAGAGATTATAGAGCGCCAGTTCTCTCTAGACACATATCTCTTTCGCTTCGTCTACATTCATCAGTCTCTTCATACATGCTCGTGGCTTCGCTTTCGAGCTTTCGCTTTCGCTTCATCATGGTAATGGACTAGTATCCATGTCATGAATAAATTTAAAAAAACGACTGTCACTATATGCAGTGTCATAGTTTGACGTGTATGTATTTCGTCAAGTTACATATAAAGCCGTGGTGGCCGAGTGGTTCGAGCAGTTGCCTGCGACGCAAAGGTCGCAAGTTCGAATCCCGACTGTACCAATGAGTTTTTCTGAACTTAAATACAGTGATTATTCACACCACGAGCTTTACGGTGAAGGAAAACATCGAGAGGAAACCTGCATACGTCTGAGAAGAAATTCAAAGGCGTATGTATAGCCGTGCCTGAGTAACGGCGATGGACTCGCCATCTGTCACGTTGTGCACCTAATATACCTCTGGCGGAAAGTGGGTGTGTGGGTATTACCTATACACTTCTGCCTACCCCTGCGGGGACCCTTGTGGGAAGGCGTGAGGATATATTATTATTATTATTATTACATATAAACTATATTATCAACTCTATCCGTCTTTCTACCTTCTAAAAGCTGTGGTTCGAGTAGTCGACTGCAACGCAAAGATTAAAAGTTTGAATCCCGACTGTACCATAGAGTATTTATGACTTTAGTATTAGTGAATGACAGAAAACATCGAGAGGAAACCCGCCAACGTCTGGGGAGAAATTACGTATGTAGTCGTGCTTGGGAAACGGCCGTTTCTCCAATCCGCCAACTGTCACAGTGACAGTAAAATGTCATATGACAAACTTCAAATCCTAAGCAGATTATTAAATTCATCGGTACGAACAATCGATGTTATGACGCAAGTCACTCGAGTTTCAGCCCAATAGTTCCCATCAACAATAGTTGAAAGCGAATAAAAGCCATATTCCCACCTGCTGTGTCAATAGTAGTCTGAACTCATTCTATGGCCGAAGTAATTTTCAATCCGACTGGAGCTCAAAATGTGATGAGATTTTAGTGGACTATGAGCTACGAATTTTTTGGATGCGCTTGTTTTGGTCATCGCATATTTTACTGTGTTATATTATTACAAATTTACAATTTAAAAAAGGGGTAGGCAACGGTAATACGTGACCAAAAATCAAATCCTATAATTATTATCAATCGGAAAGTTTGTAAGGATATTTGTTACTCAATAACGCCAAAGTGACTTAACATACATATAATCACCTCTCACTCACCTCTTTCCGTAGGGGTAGGCAGAGACCACTTCTTTCCACTTGCTACGATCCTTACATACTTGTTTCGCTTCGTCCACTTTCATTATTCCCTTCATACATGCTCTTCGGTTTAGGTTCTTCTGTCTTAACGGAATTTGATTCAAACGGCAAGGAGAATATCTGGATGCCCATTCGTTGTTTTATTACAGGAAAGAAATCGATCTGGACAGTAATAAATATGCCGTATCCATTTATTATTAGTTTGAAGGAGTTATATCGGCTCAAGCACCGATGGATGGTACCTTCGATTCATATCCGGCTGTTTTAATGACGACTCTCGACTCAGCCAAGTGGAGTAACTACTGATGTTTTACTGATGTTCAATCACTCGGAACATATCTGTGGGTTTATGAGGAACATCATACATGATGGATTTTGATTTATAACATCACCTAGATATGAGAGCCGCGTTGGCCGTGTGGTTCGAGTAGACTACAACGCAAAGATTTCAAGTTCGAATTCCGAATGCACCAATGAGTTTTTCTGAATTGTACATCTCAAGTAGATGTGCAGTATAAATAAGGCTTCACGTAACTGCGCATATAAGGAACTGAATACAGGTGCCTCAGGTGATAGACCGTAATAATTGCAAGGCGTGCGAATTTGCTAGTTTAAGGTATGTAAGCCATGCGCCAATTGTAATAAGTGTTTACATACACACATATCATCACGCCAAGTCCCTAACGGGGTAGGCAGAGAGTATAGAGCGCCAGTTCTCTCTAGACTTACATACGTCTTTCGCTTCGTCCACATTCATCAGTCTCTTCATACACGCTCGTCGGTTTCTAGTACTCTTAACGTTCCCATCCTTGAGAGTCTGATCTATTTGATCTAGGTAGTTGGAACGTAGCCTTCCTCTGCCTCTTCTTGCACACACTTTTGCTTTGTATATCTGTTTCGTCAATCTTTCTTCACTCATCCTTTCTATGTGTCCAAGCCAACGTAACATGCCTTTCTTCATCTTTACAATCACGCCCTCATTCATTCACTAAATGTTTGCATTGATAATAAGGATAATAATATGGAACTCGACTCTGGCTCTGGTATTACTGTTATATGAAGCAAGTTGTACTATTGTAAGTTTGCTAAAGTTCAAAGGCCTACGTGTAGTTGAGCTTGAGTTACGGCGATGGACTCGCCATCTGTCACGTTGGCATATAAAATATATCTCTGGCGGTAATTGGATGTGTGGGTATTACCTTTCTTCGGGGACCCTTGTCGGAAGACGTAAGGTTATATTATTATTAATGTAGATATATATATACATAAATTCATACGACATCCAAGACTAATGTATAAATACTCGTGTTATAATAATACATACATACATATCATCACGCCAAGTCCCTAACGGGGTAGGCAGAGAGTATAGAGCGCCAGTTCTCTCTAGACTTACATACCTCTTTCGCTTCGTCCACATTCATCAGTCTCTTCATACATAATAATATAATTCATACATAATGTTATAATAATAATATAATATATCCTCACGCCTTCCCACATTTATTACATTATTTATTATACCCACACACCCGCTTTCCGCCAGAGGTATATTAGGTGCCAACGTGACAGATGGTGTGAAATACTCGTGTTCATCACACAAATATCTGCCCTCAGCGGGGGAACCCGTGACCTTCAAGCTTGCAGTCCGCTAACCGTTAACCAGACCGCCTAACGTCTAAAGTTCTTAAAAGTGAAGCTACATAGATAATTAGTCGACCGGGACTTATCTATGTACATAGTTCCACTGGATGGAAAATAACTTGCCTAACAGTCTGAGAAGTGAGTGAATTGCGCTAGTATTTCCACAGTCAAAATAAAATCTCCTTTATACATATATTCGATACGAAAACAAGTCACCATTGGTACAGCCGGCAGTGCTGACAAATGTCCGTCTTCTGTCCGGCCTCGTCCGGCGGGTAATGTGACGTCATCACTTTGATTACGCCGATCATCGCTGTCCCCGACGGCTATTTCGTTAAAGCTAAACTTTGCCTCGGCTTTTTAAGACAATTTTGAGAGGAATGCTACGTTTAAGAGTAGCTTCTTGTATTTTTTTTGTATTTTCTCTCGTAGCGTGAGTTCCGGGAACTTTTGCTACTTAACCGGTCAATGGCGAGACCTAGGCCTCCAACCAGGCACTTTAGTGCTAAGCAACACAGCTACGGGCACCCCTGTTGGCAGCGCAACAGCGCAAGGCAACGCGAGAGTAATACCACTGGTGTTGCAAGCGTCTATAGACAGCGGTAACCGCTTACCACCAGGCAGACCGCAAGCTTGTTTACCACCCGTGTGGTATAAGTAGGTAGGTACATCTGCCTAACACTTCCGAGAACCTTGTGGGAAGGCGTGAAGATAATATTAAATATATTGTTTGACCTCCTCGTAAGTTAAAAGAAGCCACAAGCCTCGCCTTGTGTGCTAATGGCTGCGAGTTCGATCCCGGCCCCCCAGCGAACATTTAGGTAATGAACTGTTGTGTTGCGTGTTTGGGTGTCATTTATCTAAGTTTATTTTATCCATTTAAATACGTCTGTATATCTGTCTCTGATAGATATGGCTCTGCCTAGTTGAGGGTTAGGTATCACTATAAGAAAGTCACCTAAAACCAATTTAATGAACATTCAAATTATTATATACCTACTAGCTTATGCCCGCGGCTTCGCCTGCGTGGAGTTCGAAAAAGTAGCTTTGGAAATTCTCCTGTTAGAATTGGTTTAAGAACATAGATATAAGCTATCACCATTTCAACTTTCACTCAAATCGGATCAGCCGTTTGGCCGTGAAAGAACCGCAAACATCCAAACATCCAAACATCCAAACTTACAAACTTTCACATTTATAATATAAGTAAGATCCTCACGCCTTCCCATAAAGGTCCCCGACGGGGTAGGCATAGGAGTAGAGGTAGTATCCACACACCCACTTTCCACCAGAGATATATTTTGGGTGCCAACGTGACAGATGTCGAGTCCACCGCCGTAACTCAGGCACGACTATACATACACCTTTGAATTTCTTCTCAAACGTATGCAGTTTTCCTTTCGACATTCTACACCGTAAAGCTCGTGATGTGATAGCCGACTGAAAATACGTTCAGAAAAACTTATTGATGCACACTGTCAGGATCGAACTTGTCTTAGCGTTTCACAACTATAGCCACTCGGCCACTCTACTAAACTCTATACATATTGGCTTGCCAATTTCTTCAATTTGGGTGAATGAATGAATGAATGAATGAATGAATGAGTGAACATAATTCTATTATTTGTATTCCGTGCTTCGCCTTACTTAATTGTAGTCCTCGTGAAAAATGTTCAGTGAGCACGACATACTCAAATAACTTGTGGAACTCGATTGGTTTTCGTTACAAAGTCCAAACTACTTAAATACATTTGAGAGTTTGAATGGACGGTTTTTTTTAATACCACTTGGGTGCCAAACAAGCATGCGGTCCGCCTGATGGTAAGCGGTTACCGCCGCCTATGGACGCTTGCAACACCAGGGGTATTACTCGCGCGTTGCCGACCCTGCAGAAATTTCTTCCCACCCTTCTTGAAGAACTCCATGTTGTACTCTCCAGGGAAAACCTCAACGGGGAGCTCATTCCACAGCCTGAGCGTTCGCGGAAGGAAACTCCTTTAGAACCGTGCAGTACGAGACCTCTATGGTACCCACTAATAATATGTAAAAGAATAAGCCGTGGTTGTCGAGTAGTTGCCTGCAACACAAAGATCGCAAGTCAAAATCTCTGTACTTAAGTCAGTCGGAATTCGAATTTGCATTCTACTCAGTGTTGCAGGCTACTACTTGAACGACTCGGCAACCACGACTCTCTTCTGATGTCGAAATTATTATTTTAACGGAAGAATAAAGAGAGAAGTACGCAAGAGTAGTCCACATGTCTATGTGACGTCATCAGACGAGCTTGGCGTCAAAAGTAGGTTACTCACACACGTCACAAAGTTACAATGACAGTTCTCTGGCTTTACTACTTCCAGGGGGTCCCTTTAGTGGGACCAAGGCTTAGTTTGCTATTCAAAATTACAACTAGCTCAACAGCTAAAATAATCCTTACATAGTGTCGCTTCCGCTGTCTGTCCGCTTAGATCTTTTAAACTATTCAACGGATTTTATTGCAGTTTTCAGCAATAATAAAAGCAATTTAATAACATGTTTTATATGTATAATACATACATATATTATATAACAGAAAAGCCGAAAAATGAAAGATTTGTTATGTGATGTCGTAACAAACATATTTGTGCGCTGAAATCGCAAACGCTGGCTAAAATTTACGAGATTGTATACCTTAAAAAATCCGATAAAAAGTCCGCGTTGGTGTATATTTATCTTTAAAAGATGACCCACCGTAACCATTTATCTTTTACGTATTATAAGTATCTACATTGCACCCGTCCGAAGCCGGGCAGGTCGCTAGTAATATAATAATATAATATAATATATCCTCACGCCTTCCCACAAGGGTCCCCGAAGGGGTAGGCAGAGGTGTATAGTTAATACCCACACACCCACTTTCCGCCAGGGGTATATTAGGTGCCAACGTGACAGATGGCGAGTCCATCGCCGTTACTCAAGCACGACTATACATACGCCTTTTGAATTTCTTCTCAGACGTATGCAGGTTTCCTCTCGATGTTTTCCTTCACCGTAAAGCTCGTGGTGTGACTAATCACTAGTTACACCATCACGCAGGTCGCTAGTAATAGTTATAATTTTCAGTCTGTACATTTAAGGATCGTCAATTAATCAAGTGAAACTCCAAAGGGGGAGAGGATTCGGAAAAAGGGAGGACGAAGTGAGATATCACGTCTATTTTTGTTTCTTCATAGAGTGATTGCTATATTTCGTAAACTGTCAAAGAATACATGATTTTGGGTCTAATCTTACCGCGAATCACCAAGGGGTAATCTGTTTAAAAAATATCTTAAGTACATCACGTTATTAATAAAATGCCACGCCATGTCATACAATGCAATCACGGTATTCAAAGAACACAAAGATTGCAAGTTTGAATCCCGTCTGTACCTATGAGTTTTTCTGTAGTTAAGTTAGCAAAGCTGGGGCATAACGGGTTTCCCGTTCGAATTTGGAGCTGCCCGACTGGGGCAGGACCTCCACCTTATAGAAGTCCGTAGCCGAATAACACAATTTCTTGTGTTGTGTTCCTATGCGGTGAATAAGGTTTCCAGTACATTGTGTTGGAAGCAGAGGGATTAAACCCATTATGCTGCCAACACACTATAACTCTCCGAACACAGAGTAGCAACGCGCAAGTGATACTTCGTGAGCGTAAATAGGCTGCGGTAACAGTTTTCCATCGGGTGAGCCGTATGCTTGTTTGCCAATCTTGTTGTATAAAAAAATAGCAGTAATAAATATATGTTAAAAATGATCCGACAGTACGTAACATCAGTATTGATTCTCAACAGGAGTGTCCAGTCAATTGTTACGATTAAGTTAAATATTTCCATTGAACAAAATAACTGTTAATTAATCGAAATTAATGCGTTAATGAAGAGAATGCTTTAGTAAAGAGAAGATGAACAAAAAGTATTCTGATATTAATTAATGAAACACAGCCGCCTGTCGCATAGTGGTGTCACGTCTGTTTATCGACTATTTAAAAAGCCGTGGCTGAGTGGTTTGAGCAGTTGCCTGCTACACAAAGATTGCAAGTTCGTATACCGACTGTACCAGTGAGTTTTTCTGAACTTTAGTACAGTTATTAGTCAAACGACAAGCTTTAAGGTGAAGGAAAACATCGAGAGGAAACCTGCATACGTTTGAGAAGAAATTCAAAGGCATATTTATTATCGTGCTTGAATAATAAACTACATGGCGATGGACTCGCCATGTAGTTTATTAATGTTAGTATTTTTTTTTCTTTTAGCATCGTATTGGTATACTGTATAATAAATGTCACGTTGGTGGTGCTAAAGTGGGTGTGTGTTTAATACCTATACACATCTGCCTACCCCTTCACGGATCACTCTGGGAAAGCATGAAGATATAAAAATACCGTTTATGCCATTTTTTTATATATATATATAATTGCGCGGCGCGCCGAGTCCCTGGAGCGCCATTTCACTCTAGAATTCAGATCTTTTTCGCTTTATTTCCATTCAATACTCTCTTCATACATGCTCAATAGTTTCGGCTACTTACTCTTGACGAATCTATGAGTGTACGATAGATTTTATCTAAGGAGTTGGAACGTTTAGAGTCTCTCAACGGGAAGGCAGAGATTAGAGCGCCAGTTCTCTCTCACTTCATTTACTTTTGAGTATTTGTTTATACTTCTGTATAAAAAAGTTCTAATAATAATGTGATTTTTTTATACAATAAGAGTGGCAAACAAGCATACGGCCCATCTAATGGGAAGTCGGGCAGCTCCAAATTCGAACGGGAAACCCGTTATGCCCTACCTCTCTTAATTATGCCCTACATCTCGTGTGTAAATAAGTTAATCTGCAAAATTTTATTTAAAACACTTTCAACGAGAAAATCGTATCGAGACTTAGTTAAGCCTACTATCCAAATATTTGATTAAAATTTCGAAAAACCATTTTGTTTTGTAATATTGTAAATTGAATTCGGATTTTTTGCTTCTTTACCAGCGTTTGGCAACGTTGAATCGTAGAATTTCGTTCCCAATTTGGTTGTCGGAGTTCATTCCACAGCCTGGGCGTTCGCTAAACACTCTTTTATTTCCGCAGAGTAATTGATTAAAAATGGTCTACACTAGCTGCGTCCGTTACATTCACCCGCGTACAATAAAACTTCCTTGAATTTGTTACATATCATCACGCAGAGTCTCTAACGGGAAAGGCAGAGGGAGTAGAGCACAAGTTTTCTCTTGACTTACATACTTCTTTCGCTTCGTCCACAGTTCGTTCATCTGTCTCTTCATACATGCCGGCCGGCTTCGACATTCCCGTCCTTGAGTGTCCGAGCTAGGTAGTTGAAACGTGGTCTTCT
>JACCPG010006980.1:0-10784 GCA_016069955.1 Drepana arcuata
CGTATTTTTGGTACTGTGGCCTATGCATTGAATCAAAAACGTACAAAACTAGATTCAAAATGCAAGCGTTATATATTTGTGGGATATTGCAATGAAACCAAAGGATATAGGTTAATTGATCCTGATTATCCAACAAATTGTATAAAGGCCAGGGATGTGACATTCCTAGAAAACAAGTTATTTAGTAATGTATCACATGATGATAATAAGTCACTTATTGATGTATTTACAGAAAAATTATGTGTAAATATGAGTGATAAGACTCAGCAAGCAGAATCATCTGTTGTGAACGCTGATATGTCTGATGATACAACAAACTTAGTACCAAATCAGAGATACAGTTCGTCTACAACGGAGGATTCGGCAAGCTCGGTTGAGAGCGAAGACCCTACCGATGAAACTTACATTCCAGAGGACGAGAGTGAGGGTTCATCTGAGTATGAAGAACCAACCTCGCCTGAGACGTCATTCATGGTAAGGACATCTGATGCTGATGCTCCGCTGAGTGTGCAAGAGGCTCTAAAAGGGCCAGATGTTAAGAATTGGAAAGAAGCCATGTCAAGTGAGTACAACTCATTTATTAAAAATGAATGCTGGACACTGACTGAGAGGCAGGCATCACAGAAGCCCGTCAAGTGTAAATGGGTATTTAAAGTGAAGCGTGGCTTAAATGGTGAAGTACTAAGATATAAGGCCCGCTTCGTAGCCAAGGGCTGTACCCAAAAGTATGGCATAGACTACGAGGAAACCTTTGCTCCAGTTGTCCGTTATTCAACTATACGTACATTGTTGGCTATAGCAGCAGAATATGATATGGAAATTGAACATCTAGATGTTCAGACAGCGTTTCTTAATGGAGATTTGAAAGAAACAGTTTTTTATGGAACAACCAGAGGGTTTTAAAGTCAAAGGTCAGGAAGACAAAGTATATAAGCTTAACAAAGCTATTTATGGCTTGAAGCAGGCTTCGAAAGCCTGGTATGAAAAAATTGACTCTGTTCTGTGTGATAAATTAAAACTGACCAAATCTTCATTGGAACCATGTGTTTATATTAAATGCAATGGGGATTCGCTTATCATTATTGCGCTTTATGTAGACGATATCATATTATTTTCAAGATGTAGCAACACTGAGAAATTGGATATAAAATCAAAATTAATGAAAGAATTTAACATTTCAGATTTAGGGCCAGCACATCAGGTGCTGGGTATGAGATTGTGTAGGGAAAGAAATAAAATTACACTCGACCAATCTAATTATATAAATTTGGTTCTAAAGAAATTTAAGATGGAAGATTGCAAACCTTCCTGTACTCCCATGGAGGTGGGACTCAAATTACCAAGAGGTAGTCAGCGAGATGATACATATGACTATAGAGGTCTAATAGGTTGTCTCATGTACATAGCCGTCTGTACTCGGCCTGACATAGCCTTTGCAGTCAGCTATTTAAGTCAATTTAATGAGTCTTTTACAGAAGTCCACTGGAAGGCAGCAAAGAGAGTTCTTCGCTACTTGAAAGGTACCGCAGACCTTCGTTTAACATTCGTGAAAGGTGATGGACTGGAGGTGACGGCATATGCTGATGCTGATTGGGCCAACGACACCGTCGATCGTAAGTCTTGTACTGGTTATGTGTATAAAATCGGTAAGTCGGTTGTATCATGGGAAAGTCGCAAACAAAAGACGGTCGCTTTGTCAAGTACTGAAGCTGAATATATGTCGATATCCGATTCATGTAAAGAAGCCTTGTTTATAAGAGAATTTTTTAAAAGAAATTGTACAGAAGAATTTTGTTATTACAATTTTCAATGACAATCAGTCTGCTTTGAAACTTTGTAAGAATGTATTGTACCATTCACGTACAAAACACATTGATGTAAGACATCACTTTATTAGACAGTTAGTTAAGAATAAATCTGTCGTAATAGAATATCTTTGTACTAATGATATGTTAGCTGATATCTTAACCAAGCCCTTAGGTAAAGATAAATATAAGATGTTCCTGGAACAACTGATGTTATACATCTACTGAGTTTATTTATATGTTTATATGAACATAATGTAACTTATGTTTCCTATTTTTGTGATATAGGTTTGTTAGTATTGTCATTCATGTTTGTTGAATCTCATTTACTGTCGTGATAGGCACAAGTGTAATAACTCGGATTGGGCCATGTTTGTAGTTAAAGATATGATAGTAATTTTTCTTTAAAAGTTTATTATAGTTTGCTATGTATAATGTTTTGCTAATTAGTAAACAGATATTGTTGGTTTAAGGGCCAGTGTTGGAAATGTGTACAGTCTTTGTAAACGCAACATATCTAACGAGCTTCGTAAATGTCATGTGACGTGACATTAGCTGTCGAAACTTTTTTTCCTTCTTGCTCTGTGGTCGGCCCTGTGCGTACGTACTGTATCTCTGCTCTGCTATAATATATTAAATCCAAGTTTACTTAACTAATTGTAGTTTATTTTGTCCATAATCCTTCAGTAATGGGCTATATTAAATAGATCCAACCTCATTAAATTAAATTAATTATATTGTTCAGCCTTAATTATTCAATGAGTCATGCGATGTAGTAATTTCACAAAATGCTAACATTTTCTCTTCCTACGCGGATAATGAGGTTTGAATACCCCGACGTTAACGAGAATGGCTCTAAACAACTGGCTTGAATCTGAGTAACTAGCCGAAACACGCGGTGTTTCCTGTAATTAAACTAGTTTTTTCAGGATATGAAAACCTACGCGGATAATGCGGCTTGAATACCTTCGACGTTAACGAGAATGACTCTAAACCGCTGGCCTAATTAAACTCGATTTTTGAAGATGGGAAAATTCTTTCGTTCCAACTACCTGGATCAAATCGATCGGACGCTCAAGGACGGCAACGTCAAGAGTACTCGAAACCGACGAGCATGTATTAAAAGACTGATGAATGTGGACGAAGCGAAAGAGGTATGTAAGTCTAGAGAGAACTGGCGCTCTATACTCTCTGCCTACCCCGTTAGGGATTCGGCGTGATGATATGTATGTATGTATGTATGAAAATTCTAAGCTACGTCTTCTAGGCTACGCTGAAATATAATTTGACCTTTTCATATCATTTCCTTTTTGTCACAAGGGGGTAAAGCGTCCACTCCATGGATGTTATCATGGGTGGTCTGATTTGTGTGAAGGATTATAAAACTACCAACTCCTGCCCAGCTTCGCAAAAATGAAGGTCAATTGTAAGGAATTTGTGGGACGACTTACAGCAATAAATCTGGTCCGAAAGCAGATTTACAACCCCATAAACGTGCACGCAACAGACTGATTTGAGTATGAGTTATAATGATATCGATCACTTTACTGCTACACTTCGATTGAAATGTTGATGGTATTAAGTCTTTACGAGGCTCACTTTAGGTGGATAAATTGTGCTCGAATTTTATGGTTGTTATATAAGTTTACATATTCGTATGTATTTATATACATATTTTTAATAAATTGAAGCTTTTACAAAGTAGATTTCTGAACTCGCTAAGAACTCGCGAACCCTTCCTTATCGCCGTTGGTATCCTCACGCCTTCCCACAAGGGTCCCCGAAGGGGTAGGCAGAGGTGTATAGGTAATACAGGTAATACCCACACACCCACTTTCCGCCAGAGGTATATTAGGTGCCAACGTGACAGATGGCGAGTCCATCGCCGTTACTCCAGCACGACTATACATACGAATTTGAATTTCTTCTCAGACGTATGCAGGTTTCCTCTCGATGTTTTCCTTCACCGTAAAGCTCGTGGTGCTCGAACCACTCGACCACCACGGCTCATAAAATATTGTGAATTACGTGTTCTAGATGACAAGAGACAACATAACATAATTAAATGGTCAATTTGGTATGTAAGTCTAGAGAGAACTGGCGCTTTATACTATCTGCCTACCCCGTTAGGGGACTCGGCGTGATGATAATGATAAATGTTTTTTTTTATGTTATCAAAATTATACTTAGAAAATTATTTAAAACATGTACGATGTCATATCTGTGCTATCAATATGTATACATATATGTATAACATGGGTACCTAAATGTATACATATCCCATGTAATCTTTACCAAAATTTACGCCAAATGAATCTGTAATACAGGCTTTGTAGCTGTAAAAGTAGCATAACTTTCTTACGATTAGCTATTTGCAAAATACGACTGCTTTGTTTATTATTAAAGGGGATTCGGCAATTTTTTTTTATTTTATGTCAAATAAAACGGATAAAGATCTTGATTGAAAAAAATATAACATTTACATAATTCATTTACGATTAATGTGGACGAAAGGCAAGAGATATTTAAATCTAGATAAAACAGGCGCTCTACTCTCTCTTCCTACCCCGAAAAGGACTCGGAGTGTTGATTTGTGTTACACATAATCACAAGAGATATCATAAATCAAAGTACTTACAGTCCTACTGCATGTATCCGTTTTTTGATGCGGATTTCACCGTCAAGAAGTTGTTGTTCAAGGTATTGTACAGCAGCACTCCAACTACATATTTACGATATTGTACTGTTTGTTGGGTTTGATGCATTAAATACAATAACGCCAAGCACGCCATACTAGCTCGATCTACATTATGTAACTTTTAATCAAGTATATCATATCATATATCACTCTTTTTATAACTTACGAAAATAAGGTATATCGTTGTTAAGCATTTTTTTCTCGAAATTCCATGCAGAGTTTAGCTCTCCATTCCATTTCCACTTTATAAAAGTTACTACTTTTATAAAGTAAAATAGCCCAGTCATATTAGGGGTTTCACCTCGGAATGAAAGATAATAAGCTGGAAATTGGTAAAAACCTTTGTTTTGTTACCCTAAATATTGTCTCAAAAGTCACAAATGCTATCGTGTCCGCGTCTTAAGATATTGAAGGTCAAAGGTCACAAAAAACGATTTTTCGCGAATATCTCGGTTCCTATTGCTTAAATGATATTTTCACTTATTATGAAAGTTGTAGAGTATAAAATTTTCTACAACTTTTGTCTAAACTTTTTTTTTATACGATCAACCGTTTTTGAGGTAGAGCGCGAAGAGTGCGCTGCGTACAGTCATATATGAGCTAATGCAGGGTCAAGCGTGAGTTACGGTTATCAGTACGTTGTATAAAGTCAATTATTGACAAAAAAAAATATAATTATTAAGCAATGCCCATTATTTCTGTACTTATTCTTAATTATTTATATTTAATTATTCAACTATTGTATATTATTAATTCTGGATTATCTATTTTAGTTATATTTTAAAATAAAAAGACAGTAAGGAAATATATTTTAGATATACCTTTATTTATCATTAAATATGGCATGTTATACATTTATTAAAATGTCAGTTTAAATATTAAAATAATTTGTGAATCGAATGAAATTGCGAATGGAAGCTAGTTATCTTCTTCTTCGTCGTCTTCTTCTTGTTGTCGGTCTAAAATATTCAATTCATTGTCATCATCCTCATTATCGGTCATATTCATTTCCAAACCTTCTAGAATTTCAGGATCGTATGTGCTTTCTTCATCGGGATTACTTGGATATAGTGGAGCGTTGAGGCAAGCTTGTCCATTGCACTGGCCACAAGCTAAAGAACATAGTAGCCCTGATTTTCTGCATCCACAGCGGGAACCACAACCATTTTTGCAATTGCAAAATATTGTGTTTAGTAGTTCGGCTGGTGCTGGAGGTAATAACGTTGTTATGGGCTCCAGGATTTCATTTTCAAGCTTCCAGCCCCATTCTTGAGGTTCTAAGTTCTTCCCTAGTCACGTTTGAATCTGGTAGTAGACACGATTGATATGTTGACGGGCTGCTACACTTGTTGGTGGAAGTGTTGACAATTGTACAGGTTTATTTAGTTTTGTTAATTTGATGAATTGCGTGTAGCGGAAATAATCAAGGTTGTCCTCAGATTTTGGAGCATTATATAATGCCAAAAAGATGCGCACTCCATTTTCAAATAAAGTTTGTACGGGGCAGTTTTCTTGTTGAAATACTTCCACCAGTTTATCCAAATTGGTAATTTTCTCCAATGCTCTAGTAACAGTTTTTTTTCCTTTTTTAAATAGCGCAGAAGTCGTGTCACAGCCACTAAATGCGTGTAAAAATAAAATGTGTTTTTTAATACGAGGATATTGGTCAAAACTTTTAGAAGAGTATATTTGTGTCTTAACATTGCCTTTGCCAACTTTTTTAAAATAAATTTCCTGTTGATGTGAATGAGTACGTCCAATTAAAATAACCAGCAAATCAATAGGGTAGGGACAAGTATTTCCAGTTATATAAGTATTTAAAAATTTACACGTTTTAAAGGAAACATATATAATGTCGTTTTATTTTAAAATATAACTAAAATAGATAATCCAGAATTAATAATATACAATAGTTGAATAATTAAATATAAATAATTAAGAATAAGTACAGAAATAATGGGCATTGCTTAATAATTATAATTTTTTTGTCAATAATTGACTTTATACAACGTACTGATAACCGTAACTCACGCTTGACCCTGCATTAGCTCATATATGACTGTACGCTGCGCACTCTTCGCGCTCTACCTCAAAAACGGTTGATCGTATAAAAAAAAAGTTTAGACAAAAGTTGTAGAGAATTTTATACTCTACAACTTTCATAATAGGTAAAAATATCATTTAAGCAATAGGAACCGAGATATTCGCGAAAAATCGTTTTTTGTGACCTTTGACCTTCAATATCTTAAGACGCGGACACGATAGCATTTGTGACTTTTGAGACAATATTTAGGGTAACAAAACAAAGGTTTTTACCAATTTCCAGCTTATTATCTTTCATTCCGAGGTTGACCCCTTTTTTTACCTAATTTCACTGGGCTAAAAGGATTTTTTTGTCTTTTGTCAAATGTCACGAAGCAGATACAATTAATGTATTAAAAAAACAGCTTGAATAGAAAATAAAAACAGTAAATTTGGAAGAAAACACAATGCGAATTAGTTCGAAACAGCAGGGGCTGAATTTTTGTGGTGCGTTGAAACTGGTGATTTATAAAAAAAAAACATCTACCACCCGCGGAGCACATTAGCTTAGCGAATCGATCGACGCATCGTTCTCGACGTTTATACAAGTTGTCCAAATATTTCTTAGAGTCCAACACAGAACAGCAAAAAGGGCAAGGTGTACAAATTTCAAAATATTTTGGAGCTTATTTACACCAGAGCCCATTCAGCCGCCGGTGTTTACACATATTCATACATCTAAACTCTGAACTTTCGCGTATATACTTCATATCTATCTCACCTTACCACAAGGGTCCTCAGAGGTCCGCAAAAGTGTGTAGTTAGTACACACCCACTTTTCGCTGGAACTGTATTTTAGGTGCCAACGTATCAGACTGCCAGCACATCACCGTCACTCAAGCACAAGAAATTCAAAGACGTATGAATTTCTTCTTAAACGCATGCAGGTTTTCTCTCGATGTTTTGCCTTCATCGTATAGCTAAAATAGGATTATAGGATATAATATTTTGGGAAATACTTTTGACAAACACTTTGATTCTGCACGAAAGATATAACAAAAAGTTTACACATGAATAAAATAAAAATAACAAAATAATGTGTACAAAATTAACAAAAACAAAACATCTGAAATATTGTATGTTCTAAATAATTAATGTGTAACAATTATCTACTTCGCGTCTAAGACACGTACATATCTGCATTGTGGTAAAAATCACGATACATATAGATTAATAAATTATCCGATACTTCAACTGACTTGAAATGAAATGCCGTTTTAAGTACGCCAAACGTACATTGAATAAAATATCTTGAAATATGAACGAATGATTTGATTTGACACGTTGAAACCGAGTCTTAAAATCATTCGCAAAGTTCAGTACAAAAGCTTTCTCCAACTACCTACAAATGTGTTTAGGAGCAACGGCCACTTGGTGGGCGGGAACAGAAAGGGTGCATCCACGATAATCCGTCTAACCACCAGCTCATGAACTAACTTACCGGTATTTGTTCATTGAGATTAAGATATTAAGAGTTTAATATTTTACGTAGCATTATGGGAAAAAAGTTCACGATTGCACGTTTGAATCTCGACTGCATCAATAAGTTTTTGTTTGCATTTCACAAGATATTCAAAGACGTATGTACGCTTGCTTCAGTAATGGCGATAGACTCGCCATCTGACACGTTAGCACCTAAATATAAAAAATAATATATCCTCACGCCATCCCAGAAGGGTCCCCGATTACCCTTTCGGGGACCCTTCTGTATGTAACCCTGTACCCTGTAATAATTTTTTTTTTTTAAATTTGTTTTCTTTTTATTATGTTCGGTTTTCTATATAAAGTGTGTTTTTTAGTTTTTTAAACTATTATTTATTTTCTACTTTTTAGTTTGGTTTATAAAAATTGATGTTTTATCAAATTAGTGTATTGTCATCGGTCCTCGATAAATCTACAAAGTTTGAACGAAATCTGGCCGGTTAAAGTGGGTCAAAATCGCGCCCAAAGAAGTCGGTTACAAACATACAGGTGAAGCTAATATAAATCGTGTAAAAAAATATAATCCACCAAACATTTTATAAGCAACATCTTACCCCCATAACTGTCAAGCGTTTACAAATAAAACTCAACAAAAAATCATCACAACTAGAACAATTCTCATCTTGACGTAGCTTACTGTCTGTCCCCATAATGTCCCTGTTTTCCTGTGGCAGTAGGAAAAGTTTCCAAAAATACACTCTATTTTTCACAAGTTAGGGTGTAGTTTTGTTGTTCGCGAGATTAGCCCATCAACAGCACGCATGATAGAAACCAGCGGGGGTAAGAGTGATTAAAATAAGTACGGATTTAGGTGTGGCTTGCCCTAATGGGGGGCGAAATACTACCACGCCCCGTCGGCCGCCTGTACGCTCGCGCTTTGTTCTGACAATGGAGACTTTTCTAATTTCCATCATACCTTTGATGTTACAATTTTTTCGAGTGTAGGGTGGAAAACTTAAAAGCTACTATTATGGCTCGTTCATTCGTATTACTTATAGTATTATCAGAATGGAAATTTGATTACTTTCATATTGTTTAACTGCATGGGGAGACGCGGTGTGTGCAGTCGCTTGCGATATTAAAATTGCAAGGAAAAGGTTGTGTGTACCAGTGATTTATCATCACACCGTCGTAAACCCCGTTACGATGAAGAGTAACAAACACCGTGAGGAAACTTGCGTACGTTTAAGAAGATATTCAAGGATTCAAAACGGCGTCGAATTCGCTGTCACACCTCTGTCGAACCTTTATACTGTATGGTATAAAACAACGGTTTTTATGTAAAATTTACCCATTAGAAAATTTACCCATTGGAAAACGGCACATGGTTGGCGAGAGTCTGTTTTTTGCACTAAACTCAAACCGCAGACATTGTGTAGTTCGTAAAGAGTAAAAACATACTATAGATATAGGTATCAGACTACCCTCATTAACATTCCAACATTGAAACATACGAGCGCCAAATTCCTCTATAACTTCTACTCGCACCTAACGAGGTTTTGCGATTTACATCGCTTCCTTGGTCAGGCTAACAAGTACTGACGATGATAGATGAGCGAGATACTTGCTTGACCCTGCGCTTGTTATTCGTCATTGTTACAATACGTCAAGAGTACATGAAACCGGTCAGCATGTACGAAGGGACTGATGAATGTGGATGAAACAAAAGAAGGCTGTAAGTCTAGAAACAATTGGAGCTCTACTCGCTCAGCTTACCTCGTACTCAGGTCTTGACGTGATGTATTGTTTAACCTATACATATGTATCTTGTGTAAGAACACAAGAAACATTTCATTCATTAGCCTGCAAAATAGAGTAATAAATGCGAAAGTGACTATCTTCGTATTGATTTCTAAGCTACTCTACTTAAGCTAAGTACTTTATATGAACCGAGTCCGTGTGGTAGCAATTCTTGTTCGCTAAGGCTTTTGTTATATATGGCTTTTATGAGGTCTCCTGAATGTAAAGTTAGGTATAAAACATAACAAGGAGGATGCGAAAAGGTTCCGGCAGGGTCGGCTACTCGCGAGCTATATTTACCCTTAGTGTTGCAGGCTGCGGTAGCAGCATATCTTTAGATGAATAGTTGTTTGCCACATAGTAGTATACATAATAGGAAAAGGTCTGTACCACGGCTACTGTAGACAACCTCCGAAATCAAACGCATTTTTTTTTCACTAGAATTACAATTACGAAATCAAGTCTTTATACAAACTACTCTATATATATCTTAGCTTGCTTCGATGGCAACATCCAACCAACTAGTCGCGCTCCCCGCCATACTGCCTTGTCACGCCATCATAATCCCACCAAAAAACCCTGTCTTTTTTAATTCTCTCTCTGTCACTAAAACAATCCGCCCTTACATTCGAATACCTCAATTTTTAAACATTTTTAAATCTTTGCAAACACTTCCAATCCATTTCTTTTCTGGCTTGGCTTCTTGGCCAGTACAGTTGCATAAATATTTTTTCAAATACCAATATATTTTTTTAAACTTACACTATGAATTTTTTTAAACTTTCGAATAAGTACATTCTCGGCAATTGCTTATCATGAATCCAAATTTGTTTCCAAAGTGGATATGCAGTAAAAAATAGCCAGGAAGCCAGTATTTAATCACGGCTGAAACAATATGGGGCAATCAAGAGCGATCGCGACTTCTACGATAGGCGATATCTGCCGATAGCGAGGGGTCGGATCCATTAATCACATCG
>JACCPG010006981.1:0-54461 GCA_016069955.1 Drepana arcuata
TATATCCTCACGCCTTCCCACAAGGGTCCCCGAAGGGGTAGGCAGAGGTGTATAGGTAATACCCACACCCACTTTCCGCCAGAGGTATATTAGGTGCCAACGTGACAGATGGCGAGTCCATCGCCGTTACTCAAGCACGACTATACATACGCCTTTGGAATTTCTTCTCAGACGTATGCAGGTTTCCTCTCGATGTTTTCCTTCACCGTAAAGCTCGTGGTGTGACTAATCACTGTACTTAAGTTCAGAAAAACTCATTGGTACAGGCGGGATTCGAACTTGCGACCTTTGCGTCGCAGGCAACTGCTCAAACCACTCGGCCACCACGGCTCTATTGAAAAATAATATGACAAAATAAATTGTTAATAATATTCGCGCGTTAGGGTGTCCACGACAAGACTGCCCGAATGGGTGGGCACCATTTTGTCGCTAGAGATATATTTAGGTGGCAACGTCTCAGATGAAGTGTGGACAAGACCACAACACTTGACATTGATTTCGTTCTCAAACGTGTGGTAGCTTTATCTTTATATAGCTAAACTATCCTTTCGATGTTTTCCGTCACCCTGTGGCAATAAATCTCTGTATTAACATACATATAACTTCATGCCGAGACTCTCGCGGGGTTAACAAAGAGAGTAGAGCGCAGTTCTCATTTCACACAGACCTCTTTCGCTTCATCCACGTTCATCAATCTCATGTTCGCCGGTTTTGAGTACTCTTAACTTTCTTATCCTTCGTGCAGAGCGGGGTATAATTCTGCATTCAAGATATGGCTGGTGTCTACTTGAATCATTCAGATAGAACACACAGACAATGATTTATATTATACTAGCTTATGCCCGCGGCTTCGCCCGCGTGGAAAGAGCAACATACAAATTTTTGCCTTTATAATATTAAAGATTTTAATCTTTCGGGATTCAAATGTAGACTATGTCTTAATCCTGCGTATAAGCCATCACCATAAAATAATATCAGTAAACCGGCTTTTTTTCCAATAAAAAGTATCCTATGTTACTTCTTATACCTCCAGGAATATGTGTACAAAGTTTTATGATGATCGGTTAAGTAGTTTTTACGTGAAAGAGTAATAAACAAACTTACATTCACATTCATAATATTAATATTATTATATGTAAAAAGGCAATAAAATTAAAACGTAGTGTCTATGTGTGGTTTTATTATTTTAGTTTTATTGTTGTTTTATGGTTTTGCCTTTCGTTAATTAAATCGATTCGCTTAAAAGTCAACAGAATTATGACACGACGAAATAAGATATTGATGTACTATAATGTCGATGACGTACGGAATCTGATTTTATTGTTTACATTCATTAAGATTTTTATTTATACATTGTTTGTGTATCTCTTATTACATGAGTTTTATATTATAATAATAATAATATATCCTCACGCCTTCGGTGTATAGGTAATACCCCCACACCCACTTTCCGCCAGAGGTATATTAGGTGCCAACGTGACAGATGGCGAGTCCATCGCCGTTACTCAAGCACGACTGTACATACGCCTTTGAATTTCTTCTCAGACGTATGCAGGTTTCCTCTCGATGTTTTCCTTCACCGTAAAGCTCGTGGAGTTTTATATTAATTTAGTAAATTGAAAATGGTTTGCCGAACACATTGTTTATTTGCTTAATTAATTTAATTTATTTTATATATAGACGACAACGGCCATATGAAATAAATAATATTATTTCACGTTGGCGCCTAATGACATCTTAGGTGAAAATGTTTCACCACAGACCCCTTCGGGAACCCTTGTGAGATCATGAAGAGAAATAATACCTTGGGACAATTCCACACAAATTCAGAAAAACTCATTGGTACAGTCGGGATTGCTTGCAATATTTGTGTTGCAGGCAACTACTTGAACGAGTCAGCAAAAACGGCAAAAAAAATTAGATTAATAGATAAAATTAGTTCAAGTAAGCATTCCTAGGCTCGAGAGGCAAATATAGTGCTTGACCACACCCGACATTGAAACCATTTTAAGCCAAGTGCACACTCCAGTGGGTTTCGTTTACTAGCGAGTGTTAGCCTTTCTGTTCGAGGGCCATTGAGTCGGGTGACGAGTGCCGATGGTGTCATTGAGGACCTTTGTTTGATTAAACATTTTATTTTTTTCTACAGACTACTTTTTTTTTTATACAACAAGAGTGGAAAACAAGCATACGACCCACCTGATGGGAAACGGTTACCGTAGCCTATTTACGCTCATGATACCGAAGTATCACTTGCGCGTTGCCACTATATGTTCGGAGAGTTACAGTGTTGGCAGCATAATGGGTTTAATCCCTCTGCTTCCAACACAATGTAACAATCCTGCCCCCTCCCCAAGGAGCTAATTTCTGGAAACCTTATTCACCGCGTAGGAACACAACACAAAAAAAAATGTTATTTGGCTACGGACTTCTATAAGGTGGAGGTCCTGCCCCAGTCGGGCAGCTCCAAATTCGAACAGGAAACCCGTTATGCCCTACCTCTCTCTCGATCCGTTTAACATCTTAAACGTCACATATGCGTTGCCTAGGTGAAACCAATGTATATTTTCGTCTCTAAGTGCCATGGCACGGTAGCCGAGTGGTGAGTCGCCTACAACACAGAGGTTGCTAGTTCCAATCCTGACAGGCTCGTCGATTTTTTTTCTGAACTTAGTATGGTGTGCAGTGAAGAAAGCCAGCGTTCATTGGAAATTCAATGACGTATACAGAATACATACATATACATATCATCACGCCAAGTCCCTAACGGGGTAGGCAGAGGGTATAGAGCGCCAGTTCTCTCTAGACTTACATACCTCTTTCGCTTCGTCCACATTCATCAGTCTCTTCATACATGCTCGTCGGTTTCGAGTACTCTTAAGGTTCCCGTTACAGAATAAAATAAATAAATAAATACCTCGGGACAATTGCACACAAATTGACCTAGTCCCAAAGTAAATACATAGGACATCCAAGACTAAAGTACAAATACTCGTGTTCATCACACAAATATCTGCCCTCAGCGGGATTCGAACCCGCGACCTCAAGTTTCGCAGTCAGGAGCTCTAACCACTAGACCAGACGGTCGTATAAAGTCTCAGAAAGTAGAACAGTTGTCTTCAAGATGTTGTTATTTATTGTCAATTCCTTAAGACTAAGAAATAAAACAAATAGCTCCAAAAGTAGTAAAATTACAACATCATTAAATCACACAGAATGCATGGTTTCATCTTTTTCAGAAACTAGTAATCACACAAAAACGTAGTTAGATTCAACATTGACTTCATCGTAACAGCGGAATTTTATACGAAAAGAAGGTAAAAAAAATGAAAACTTCGAGGTATTTTTTTTTATTATATATTTTTTCCTTTTCATTAGTTGCCCTTAATTGTGCCCTGTGACATATTTGAACAAATGTCCTTTTTCTGATACATCCTGCATAGTTCTGATTGAGAAACGGCGACTCCCTCGCCATCTGTCACGTAAGCACCGAATTATATGTACCTCTGGCGAAAAGTGTATGTATGATATGTATGCATAGTAAGTATGACTCAGCAAATTGATTTCTAAAATTGATTGTGAATTCGTCATTCTAAATGTCTTTTCCAATTATTCTCGCAACATAAAACCAATCAAACACGAAAGTTTTTTACACAAGCTTGTTAATGATTAAATTATTACGTGAGTAAGAAACTGGTAACGACAGTAATTTGCTATCATCTATATATTTATTTAGCATTCGTGGTCTGTGGTTCTCCAAGATTTCCTTCGCTTTGGAAATGGAAATATGTATATGCACATCGTCACGCCGAATCACACCCACGGTAGGCAGAGAGTGTAGATCGTCTGTTCTTTCTATATTTAGAGACCTTCTTTGCTAAATCCACATCAATCAGTCAGCCACTTTATACATGCTCGTCGGTTTCGAGTACTGCTGACGCTCCCTAGCTTGAGTATTCGATTGATTTGATCTATGTAGCATATTTTTTAACCCTTGTAATTTAATAAACTATATTCATGACGTTGATTTTTTTTTAAATGGATAGAAGTCTTTCTGCCACTTTTTTAATTACGCATTTCTGTTTACGAACTCTTATTGCTTTTTATAAGCGCTTAATTCACATATGGCAAAAAAGTTATGCGTGGTGTAACTTTACTGCCCGAAGTAATAATTTATACTATATAATATATCCTCACGCCTTCCCACAAGGGTCCCCGAAGGGGTAGGCAGAGGTGTATAGGTAATACTCATACACCCACTTTCCGCCAGAGGTGCCAATGTGACAGATGGCGAGTCCATCGCCGTTACTCAAGCACGATTATACATACGCCTTTGAATTTCTTCTCAGACGTATGCAGGTTTCCTCTCGATGTTTTCCTTCACCGTAAAGCTCGTGGTGTGACTAATCACTGTACTTAAGTTCAGAAAAAACAAATTGGTACAGTCGGGATTCGAACTTGCGACCTTTGCGTCGCAGGCAACTGCTCGAACCACTCGGCCACCACGGCTTCTTTATACTAAATACCACAATAAAACAGTTTACAGAATATCGCATAAATAATGTTGCCCTGATTGACTCCATAAACACTCTATATTAGAGAGCCGTATGATCATGCTACAAATAGTATTAATACAACATTCTTAATTTAAAATCCCAGTATTTGGTATAGTTGTAGGTAGTACTTACAAGTATTGCTATTTTTGTGTAGAGAGAACTGGCGCTCTACCCTCTCTGCCTACACCGTTAGGGGCTCGGCATGATGATATGTATGTACAATGGTACTTGCTAGTCCCGCGCATTCGAGGTTCACGAGCTTCGCGGTCCGAGTAGTCCAACGATTCCACTAACGTCTCTCAAGCATTATACGTCTTTAAATTTGTTCTCAAATATACCCAGGTTTTGTCTTGATGCTTTCCTTCACAGCAAAGCTCACTAGCTCAGTAATACGACTAATCACAGAAATTATTAAAAAAAAACTTCTCTGTACTTGTGTGTTGCAGTCTACTACTCGAACCACTCGGCCACCACTGCTTAAGTGTTGTTATTGTAAACAGGTAGGTACAGTCTGTTCAAAATTATCTGTAACACTTTGACAACCTCGTCTAGTAGCAAAGCGCTCACCATCACCGCTGTACGGTTACGATAATTGGCCACGACTATTTGCATAATTGGCGTATTTGTATTCATGAATACACGTATTAAGTTGTTAGACGAATATGACAGTTCATTCACAGACTCCCGTGGGTATAGGCACCAACAAATTGGCCAACGATCGGCTATTTTGGCCAATATTGTAGAAATGAAGTTAATAATTTAATTAAAACAAGTATAATCTGGAATATTTGGACACAAGTTGTCCAAACCTAAACTGAATAAAGCTGATGACGAATACGATGACGTATACTACTTGAGAAAGAGAGAGAGAGATATATTATATAATACAAATGCTCTCGTCTATCACATCAAACTTCGTAGCCCGGAGTTTTGACCAGTGTTCAAATACAACCTTTATACGGCCTTTAGTAGTAGGTAGGCCTTTAGTAGTACGACCTGTAGTGTATTGTGTGTCTAGGGCATTTCGTAGGTCACGCGTTATATACGCTTTTAACATAACATCCCAAAATGCCTCGAATAAGCAATCTAAGTCATGCACCCTTTCTCTTGCAATTCGTCAACCAGGAACCGAAACCCAGCTTCTAAGGCCATACGATTACGTTTGTAATAATTAGAGCGATATTCAATTCTTATTATCTCATTAAATAGTGCGAAAAAGACAGATAGATTCAGTCCAGATCCAGTAATAATCACGTCTTGTTTGCTGTTCATGCATTTCTATAGTATTTGTTAAATCATTAAACTGATGAGACCTGCCAGCAGTCATAGCTGTTGTCTGGTACTGCTAAAGCATGCCGTTAATATAAAGAGCACTTAAGCTTAATAGCAAATGTGTCAAAACACAGGAACATCTGTAGAAATGAAACAAGTAAAAACTACTTCACTTGCCTACATAAGAAATTGGACTGGAATAATTGGACAATGTAAAATAATTGTTTACTTTCCTTAATCGCTTCAAAGGCATATTTCTACAGAGTGTCGGAAGTTGAACATCAAAAGAGCTCGGGATTGTTTGGCGCGCTCTTCCACAAAGGTTGCGTATTGAAATATTGTGTTTTTCAACGTTTTGAGTTGCAAGTTTCCTTGCGTTTGTTATCTGACGGTGCGCAGCCGGTGGACTGGTGCCTGCAAACATAATTAAACCCTTCGTGGAATGCCTAGAGTTCATATCACACTGGCTGTGTTACTACTAACTGTGGTCTCATATAAAACTGAGGTTGGAAATAGTTTTGCCACTTTGATGGATATGATGTTAAGCACTAAGGGCCGAGTGGCAAGAAGTTCTGCCTGCAAAGTATGAGTTTGCGGAGTCGGTTCATCTTATGGACAAATAATGAAAAAAGATGAGCACAAGTAATGTTCTCCTTACTATGTTTTACGTAATTCTATATGTACATGTATATGTTCACTTAATTAATATATAAAATTATAGTTAGTACGGTTTCCAAGAAAAACTCTGTCAGGAGAAGAAACGATGGAACAAACTCCCCGGTTTTCTTTTTTATATTGGTTTCCTTTTTACGTGGGGGTAGAGAAAGATGCTGTTTACATAATATTTAGTAAAAGGAGTAATTAAAATAAATAATAAGTAATATATAAACTTTTATACTGTATTTTTAACTCTAGAACAGTTAATTCGGCTCTTCTGAGGTAGTTTCGTGGATTAAAAAAGCGTTTCTGTGGTAGGTAGGTACAAGATTTGTTTCGTTTGGGGGCAATTTATTGGAAATTGTCACAGGGTATTATTAACCTTGCAGATTCTCCAACTTACGCATTATCAACTCGTAGTGACAAATTCCATGATAAAATAGCTACCTGCACTAGTTGGAGAGGCACCTAGACTTATTGTGAAAGTGAAGAATCACTGTACTTCTATGTAGGTACATTCGATGAAAAACGTGTTCAAGAAACTGCGACGCGAAAAGTTCGCTAGTAGCACAGTGTAATAAATACCCGATTGTTTATAAAGAGGAGCGCTTCTTAATTTAATGGGGTAATAAAAGGCGCTGGTAGCGCTAAGATTGTTTTCTCAATTTATTCTTACTATTATCCGATGCACAATTTACGAGCAAACAATTTGAAAGATTTTTTTATAAGACTGCACAATCGATGTATTTATTGAGGATTTTAGATAAAGTATTATTGTATTTTTTGCAATGTTTGCCTATATCTGAAGAAATCGCGTGTTCAGGTGTGTGTTTAAATAATGTGGCTGTCAATTTTCAGGTGGGAATTTACAGGTTTATAGCTCGCCCGAGACACAATCAAAGTTAATACAAACATACTATCTTCTCATCATAAATTTAAGAGCTGGGTTATTGTCGGCGTGATGCAGTCTCTTCCACTTGCTTCTCTGACTGTCTCTGACCAGTGCGACCTCTTGACCTTCCTTCACGTCATGAGACACGTATAATGAGGAAAAAAATATGTTTATTGTATATTTATGTATATATTTATACTTTGCGGTACAAAATTATATATTCGCCATCATGAATATCTAATTGAAAAGGGCAAGGATACTAAGATATTACAAGCAACTTTAAATTCTCTCACGTGAGCAGGTCTCTACACAATGTCTTCTAAATTGAGACGCCCTGATTACCACTGGGACTTGAACCTACACTTTTGAATTCGCAGGTGACTAAATACGACACGACCACCAGGCCATACAGTTATCCGTGCTAAATATATAAATAAATGGCGATGAAGTAGTTATAATTCAAAGCTCAGTCGCATTAATGACGAAAGTTCGCTCGTCATGCAACATAAATCTGAACGTTGATATAAATCAAGTAAAATACGTGTCATAGTTACTCGTAACGCGGACCGAAACGGCAGGTGTAGTTAAGAATGTTTGTTTAACACAATTAGTGTTTCGCACGTGTATACTAATAATAGAATGCGTTTCGAGCGCCTCTCACTGTCCATCAATCGAATTCAGGTAATGTCTGGTTCATATAAAAGCTGCCCTATCGTATGCTAAACAGCTGTGCAACGGTGAAAAATATGCATTTCCACATTTATATCTCGTCGTCATATCATAACAGGTTGTCTACTTGAAATAATCTCAGATACATTTAACAGTAAACATATTATATTTTAATTTAAAATCGAATAACATTAATCCGCCCACGCACGTCTGGTATCCCCACTTATAAAAGACTAATCACGCGAAGCCTAATCTGTTAAAATCTTAGCCAAAATAGCGCGAAAATTGTTTTGCGCCGTATGCGCTTGCGGCGGCGGGGTAAGCCAGGTGAGCGTCAGTTCGCCGCGCGATCTCCCGCCGTAGGGATCGCCACACGCCGCGAATACGACACACGAACATTTAAAAAATAACAAATAATATATATACATATATATATTTGACAGTAATGGATTTGATTAAATAGCTTGGGAATGGTTTCGTTAGAGAAGTGATGTCGAGAGATGCGGCCTGTTGTTATAGCCGCGTGCTTGCTGCTCCTTGCGCCCATCACCGACTCTTGGTGGTAAGTTCCACTCCATATTATATTCTATTGTTATATATCACTGAAATTCGGGAGAAGTATATGCATGTATATATATAAAAACATCAAAAGCATGCAATTTTCCATGCAAGAGTTGTTCTATGAAGGCTATTTCCGAAACGTTGGCAGTTCTGACATTCGTTAGCTCTCTAAAGCACTCCGCTAAGTCTTTTCTTTGACTTTACCTGAATACTTAATATATATATATATATATATATATATATATATATATATATATATATATATATATATATAAGCATAGCGTAAACTGTATATCTTTATATTTTAATATTTTATATCGCTCGTTTATAAAACTTGTACTCTTTACTCTGTCGAAAGTTCAAAGTGAAAATGAAAGTGACTTTTCTGCAAAGCTCAAAAGGTTTTATAGCAAGGCATACAAACGTTATTGTTTAACCATAAAGGCTTTTCTTTAATTATTTCTAAATAAGGCTATTAGAATACAAAAATTAATCACAACATTGATCAAATAACATTTTAAGTACTATTAATAAGAATAAGTTCTTCTCTCTAAGTGTGAAAAGTTTCTTCATAAGTTTTTTTTAACTCGATCCGCCATTATGTTTGGAGAGCCTAGGGAACGTGGCTGGAGCGAAAGAGATCTGTAAGTCTAGAGATAACTGGCGCTCTGCTCCTTCTGCCTACCCCGTGAGGGCTCAGCGTTATGACTTGTGTACTTTACGTTTACGTTTGTGTATTCTGTGTCTTCTTACGATGGAGCTTTACACTCAAAGATATCCTAGAAACAATAAATGCGAAATTTTCTCGTTACTGTATCACACCAGAGCGACTGAACGGAATTTGGCACAGATATAGTACTATACTAGCTGTCCCGTCCAGCTTCGCTTGGGTGGAAAAATAAAAGCTACATAAACACTACAGTAGCGCCATTGAATGGGTACAATTGTATTTTCAAACCATCCAGGGACCAAAATATACATACAAAATTTCGTCCAAATCGGTCCAACCATTTAGGATGAGTTAGGAGACAAACAGGTACAGAAGGATACTATATACTTATGTTTTATTAAAAAACATACTACAAAAATTAATATTTACGCGAACGAAACCGTTTTTTCGCTTTATTATGAAATGAATCCTTACGCCTTCCCACAAGGGTTGGTACAGTCGGGATTCGAACTTGCGACCTTTGCGTCGCAGGCAACTGCTCGAACCGCTCGGCCACCACGGCTCTTCTAATCTAAGTGTAAGTATTATATTTACATTCTGAATATCATGTATACATTGAATTACATGCTCTGGACAGCTTTGGAATATAACAACCGTGTCTGTTGGATTTGCAGGTAACTTAAAGCGCTTATGGTGGTGGGTTCGACAACCGATTAATACAATGTGTATGTGACTACAATTATTTAGTGTTTGTATATATTTACATATGATAGAAGTATGTCGATATTAGCAAGCAAGCAATAAGCTAATTATTATCGGATTTAACAAAATAATGATTTGTTTGGATAACAGAGGTTGAGTATCGTTAGGAAAACTCCAGTAAAAATTAAAGGTAAAATCAAAGTATCACGTTGTCAGATTTTTAAAGCATAAATATGCTGACTTGGACAAAAAAGAATTGGGTTAAAATAGATTTGCGTCATTTTTGGGTGAACCTACTCTCCTCGGAGTATAATATAATAAATAATAATATTAATATAAATATATAAAGGCGCTTTTCCTGAAGTCGTATTTGCCGAAGCCACTTGTAGTGGTCAAACTTTCGGTATAGGATAAATACTCCTTGAATTAATTTTTAGAACCTCTTCATTAACTAAGTAGGTCCAAACTACACAACTTTCCACCCGCTGTCTCTGTCACTATAAATTGTGACAAAAACATTCAATCGATACAAAACTATTATATTGTAAAAACTTTGCATAATTATAATAAGAAAAATAAAATAAAAGAAAAAAATCTATCCATTCTAATAAAAGGGATATGAATGTCTGTCTTTTATGTTTTCATGCTTCAATCGCAGAACGGGTTTTGATGAGCAATAGAGTGAATGTCTTAAAATAATCTTCATGCCTTCCTTCAAGGGTTCCCAAAGGGGTAGAGGGGCTAAAAAGAAATTAAGGAAGTACCCACACACCCACTAAACACCTGAGTTAGGTATTTATTTAAACAATGGAATAAATAATGAACGGGTTAAAATGATTTACGGTCAAGTAATTAATCTTAATGATACATCTTCACGCCTTCCCACAATGGTCCCCGAAGGGGTAGGCAGAGGTAAATGGGCAGTGCCCACACGCTTGTGGGCAGCAAACTCTCCACCAGTTATTCTTAATAACTTAATTAGTGATTACCTGTAATAAATATGGGAAACGGCCTACTCGATGGCTCGTCTAGCAAAGAGTGTCCTAATAACTAAATACGCTGCTTTATATAAGACGAACGGATTATTATCTACGCCGGATTGAATTCTAACATTTTTTCAGATTCAGATACTACTTCGAATCCCAGGTCCACTATAAACATGTTAAATCTTCTTTTTCACGCAATCAATCTTCAAAACAATGGTCCCTGAAGGAGTAGGCTGAGTAACAACCTTCGTCGTAGATATAGGTGTCAACGTGACGCATATGAAGAAACTCACATACATATATATCTCAATTTTCCTTCCGTAAAAAGCAGGTGTGATTAATAACTGTACACTCTAAGTCAGGATTCGAACCTGCAATCTTGCGTTGTTGACGACTCGAGCCAATCGCCTCACATCTGGTTACGAAAGGATATACATTCGATGAAAAGTCTATGTCAGCTAATTTTCCAGCTCTACTTACCTCTTTGAAGACTCCTTATGAAGGTGGAAAGAAGTTATAACAGAACTATTACAAGTTTTAATCAAACAGATTTAAAGTAATAATATATATATCCTCACGCCATCCCACAAGGGTCCCCGAAGGAGTAGGCAGAGGTGTATAGGTAATATCCACACACCCAGTTTCCGCCAGAGGTATATTAGGTGCCAACGTGACAGATGGCGAGTCCATCGCCGTTACTCAAGCACGCCTATACATACGCCTTTGAATTTCTTCTTAGACGTATGCAGGTTTCCTCTCGATGTTTTCCTTCACCGTAAAGCTCGTGGTGTGACAAATCACTGTACTTAAGATCAGCAAAACTCATTGGTACAGTCGGGATTAGAACTTGCGACCTTTGCCTCGCAGGCAACTGCTCGAACCACTCGCTCAGATTTAAAGTATTATACTAAAATGAAAAGAACTAATAATCATCCGATGCTGTAAAGAGATTTTACCCATCGATCTATTTCGAGTCTTAAATAACTCAAGTCAAGGTGCAGATTATATCGGAAATCATTTGTAATGATTCCAATTAATGAAGCTTGCCTAATGATCGAGCAAAAAGCCTTATCGTAATTTTCCTTATAACTATATGTATATGATATGTCTCATGTATATCAGCCAAGGTGTATTAATATATCTAATGTGTCTTTTTATATAGTTTTTTCTATATCGAATTAATGGTTTAGTTAAAAAAGTGTTATTTTTTTAAATAAGCCTGATAAGCCAATAAATATGTAAAAAAATATCAAAATATTATTTTTTATGTTATTTTTTGTCCCCGAACTCTTAAACTACTAATTTGAATTTAAAAATATTTTTGCATAAAAATAAGTTTTGCCTGTTTATTGAGGTGGAGAACCCGATATTTCGATTATCGACTTTAAGTCGCAATTTCGTTCGTATAATAATAATGCTTCGATCCGAAAATCCCATCGTGCAAGCCTCCTTAATCGCACGCCCCCAGATAACAATAAATTTGTACTTCAACACATAAATCACGGGCATGAAATTCAATAAAGTCATATAGTGCGCCGAACTCTGCGGCGGAGACTTTAATTTGCAATTAATCAAGCCGGCCCTAAATTAGGAGGCCCGTGCACGATCAACAAAAATTGAGAACGTGGGCTGCGTTCACAATAGAGTAAAGCATTAAATCCTTTTATAAAAAAAAAATTATCGAAATGTTTTCCATTTTTATTTGCATTAACGACATTTAACTACATACACACGTCTGCCTACCCCTTCGGGGATCTTTGTGGGTAGGCATGAAAATATATTAAATAACAGCATTTCCGTGGTGGTTCGACTAGTATGTAGCCTACAACGAAAAGGTTGCAAATTCGAATCCCGATTGTACCGAAAAGTTTTTCTGAACTATAATAATAATATATCCTCACGCCTTTCCACAAAGGTCCCCGAAGGGGTAGGCAGAGGTGTATAGGTAATACCCACACGCCCACTTTCCGCCAGAGGTATATTAGGTGCCAACGTGACAGATGGCGAGTCCATCGCCGTTACTCAAGCACGACTGTACAATACGCCTTTGAATTTCTTCTCAGACGTATGCAGGTTTCCTCTCGATGTTTCCTTCACCGTAAAGCTCGTGGTGTGACTAATCACTGTACTTAAGTTCAGAAAAACTCATTGGTACAGTCGGGATTCGAACTTGCGACCTTTGCGTCGCAGGCAACTGCTCGAACCACTCGGCCACCACGGCTCTTCTAAACTAAGAAAATTTATTAATCATACATTTTAATGAACTTTGCGGTAAAGGAAACAATCGATAGGGGGAACCCGTATCCGTTTGTGAAGAAATTCGAATACGTATGAATAGTTTTGCTTGAGAAACGGCGATGGATCGCTATCTGTCACGTTAGCCCCTAAATATTATCACTGGTGAAATCTTGCCGTGGTGGCCGAGTGGTTCGAGCAGCAAGCCTGCGACACAAAGATCGCAAGTTTGAATCCCAACTGTACCAATGAGTTTTTCTGAACTTAAGTACAGTGATTAGTCACACCACGAGCTTCACGGTGAAGGAAAACATCGAGAGGAAACCTGCATACATCTGAGAAGAAATTCAAAGGCGCATGTATAGTCGTGCTTGAATAACGGCGATGGACTCGCCATCTGTCACGTTGGCACCTAATATACTGGCGGAATGTGGTTGTGTGGGTATTACCTATACACCTCTGCCTACCCCTTCGGGGAGCCTTTTGGGAAGGCGTGAAAATATAACACTATTAACAAGCCAGTTGTAAAACTAACTTTGTACGTACAGATATTTGAATAATTTATCATCATCATCATCATCATCATATCATCACGCCGAGTCCCTAACGGTGTAGGCAGAGAGTATAGAGCGCCAGTTCTCTCTAGACTGAATAATTAAAAAATTATTAAATCTTATAGAACGAAATCAGCCGTTTAGGAGAGTTAGGTGACAAACATACACACAGAAGAATTATATATAAATAAGATATGTATGAATAAACCGCAATGTGGACACAGGTTTAGGTAGCAGTAAGTCAATGGGGTTTGATGGGACAGCCATAATTGTACACATACGGTCATTGCCTGCTCATGGGCGTCAAATGTTGAGGAATTACTGAATTGATGGATTGATGGTAATGACTTCGGGTGTCCATAATAAAATTATTTCTTAATAAAAATGTAACGTGCAATTTGCAAAATGATTAAATTACACATCTTAGACTTAATATGCCAGACATTGTGTTATACTAGTGACCCGCTCCGGCTTCGTACGGGTGCAATGTAGATACTAAAAATATCTAAATCATCGTGGACTTTTATCGATCTTTTTAAGATATACAATTCCGTAAGTAGAACGGTGACGACCGCCTGGTCTAGTGGTTAGAGCTCCTGACTGCGAAGCTTGAGGTCGCGGGTTCGAATCCCGCTGAGGGCAGATATTTGTGTGATGAACACGAGTATTTGGACCTTAGTCTTGGATGTCCTATGTATTTAAGTATATATCTATCTATATAAGTAAATATATCGTTCTCTAGTTACCATAACACAAGCTTTGCTTAATTTGGGACTAGGTCAATTTGTGTGGAATTGTCCCAGGTATTTATTATTTATTATAAGGTTTAGCAAGCGTTTGCGATTTAAGCGCACAAAATAATGTTTGTTACGAATTAACATTACAAATCTTTAATTTTTATAAATATTTCGGCTTTACTGTTATCTCCTCCTATCCTTCTTCTTGAATTCTTCCTTCATCTTCCACTCTATCTATTGCTGAAAACTACATTAAAATCAGTTGGATAGTTTATAACATCTAAGCGAACAGATAGCGGAAGCGACTTAATTTTATACTACGTAAAGATTATACGTATTAGGGTACTAAATTAAATGATATACCTACCTATCTTTTTGCGGGTAAATTAATTGTGCCGTACGATAAAAACGTATAGTGTTATATTAACCTAATTGTAATAGACTCACGACTTAATAATTTGTGTAAAGCACATTATTAGATTAGTCACACCACGAGCTTTACGGTGAAGGAAAACATCGAGAGGAAACCTGCATACGTCAGAGAAGAAATTCAAAGGCGTATGTATAGTCGTGCTTGAGTAACGGCGATGGACTCGCCATCTGTCACGTTGGCACCTAATATACCTCTGGTGGAAAGTGGGTGTGGGGGTATTACCTATACACCTCTGCCTACCCCTTCGGGGACCCTTGTGGGAAGGCGTGAGGATATATTATTATTATTATTATTATAAAACACATTTAATAAATTGGCAATAAGAGTACATTAGGCAACAGTTATTACGAACATAATTTATTAGCTTTGACAAATAGAAAAAAAAAACTTCCACTATTATGTTCCATCAATTTGTTTAATGGCTTTAATTGAAACTTTATTCAAAATTATATTTGTGATATCTCGACGTATGACCTAGCAAGGCAAGGTCTGTGACCCTTAGCTCATTATATTTATATTGTTATTTATTACGTGTATATATATATTTTTTTCTATATAACAAGAGTGGCAAACAAGCATACGGCCCATCTGATGGGAAACGGTTACCGCAGCTATTTACGCTCACGATACCGAAGTATCACTTGCGTGTTGCCACTCTGTGTTCGGAGAGTTATAGTGTGTTGGCAGCATAATGGATTTAATCCTTCTGCTTCCAACACAATGTAACAATCCTCCCCCCTCCCCAAGGAGCTCATTACTGGAAATACTCATTATTATATATACATAAATAATTACAATATTTTTATCTGTGAGACTGTTTGAATTCCTTAATGAAGCAAAGTTATTTAGTTATTAAGCTCTGCAGTGCAAATAGTTAATACGTACATAACATTTCAGATTTGCCCCCTTTTTGAAGACCCTTGCTTGAAGGCGTAAAAATATATATTTATAGAAACTTTAAATGTATGTCCCGGAAATCCTTCAGTGATAAGCATACAATTATGTAAGTGTATTCATAATTTAATAATTAAAATTTCGTATGCGAATAAAATTAATTGCAATTATAAGATTGATATAAAGATTACAAGGTAGTAAATATTTTTGATTACAACCTAAATTAACCAATAATGTCACGAAGCAAAAAAAGAGTGATTTAAATGGATGTGGCATTTCACAGCGTCTGAGGTATATCTAGTTTTGTTGATAATGGTGTGAATAATTGATTGAATGGAAATCATTTGATTTTATTATGATTCTATTATGTTTAAGCAAAATATGATCTCGTTAATGGATAGGTAGCCTTAATACCACATCTGGGAAGATTTACGAGGTAATTAATTTATTTACTTCGCATTAAAATAGTAGCCATCAATTATATTAAGGGGAAGCCGAAAAATTTATACATATCAAGAAATAATGGCCAAAGTTGCCTTATTTTCTATTTAATTATTGTTTGTAAAGAATTATTTTGTTTGCAGAGAAAATATATATATATATAAATATATATTGCAGAAATATATATATATATATATATATATATAGCCAACAACATATCTACAATAATATTGCGGGTAGTTTTTTGGAGAACCAGTTAGCCTAGTTAGGTAGAAATTGTAGTATGTATAGATATTGGTGGGACGCGTCTTCGTGGATGGCACCCACGAAGACGCGCCCCACCAATTCTAGTCGAGGGGTCGCGGGGTGCTGGGAGTATGACCCGAGTCAGTAATCAGTGTGTACGGATAGTATTCAACAAAAGTGGAAGGTTGCACACTTACACTATAAACTATAGGGATAGTGGGGCGCTTCTTCGTGGATAGCACTATCTTTAGATAGCAATAGCAGGAATCTTTAGAGACTTCGAAATTATAATGGGCGAAGTTACTATGCTAGCAGTTTCAAGGACATTAATAATTACGTAACTCTTTAAATAGTTTATATTATCTTTCTATCTTCCACGTTGCTGTTAAAATAACTATAAATAATAATAATATATCATCACGCCTTCCACAAGGGTCCCCGAAGGGGTAGGCAGAGGTGTATAGGTAATACCCACACCACACCCACTTTCCGCCAGAGATATATTGAGGTGCCAACGTGACAGATGGCGAGTCTATCACCGTTACTCAAGCACGACTATACGCCTTTGAATTTCTTCTCAGACTTATGCTGGTTTCCCCTCGATGTTTTCCTTCACCGTAAAGCTCATGGTGTGACTAATCACTGTACTTAAGTTCAGAAAAACTCATTGGTACAGTCGGGATTCGATCTTGCGATCTTTGTGTCGCAGGCAACTCTGCTCGAATCACTCGACCACTACGGCTCTTTAGATCTATATAATTATATTGATATATATATGTGAGATGTCCCTGCAGTCTGTCCCTTAACGCAGTGGTAATTAAACACGCTAATATCCGCTTTTGTAACGAGCTGAGAGCAGTCACAACACTAGCATTCCGGTTCTGTAATGACAATAAAAGTTGATAGATAACTCCGAATAGAGATATGCTCATTTCACCGTCGCATTTAATTGAGTACTTTATATCTGCTTTCGTACTACCAATACTTCCTACACACTCGATCCGTACAACGTCTAATGTCACCTTAGTAATAATATAATAAATAATAATATATCCTCACGCCTTCCCACAAGGGTCCCCGAAGGGGTAGGCAGAGGTGTATAGGTAATACCCACACACCCACTTTCCGCCAGAGGTATATTAGGTGCCAACGTGACAGATGGCGAGTCCATCGCCGTTACTCAAGCACGACTATACATACGCCTTTGAATTTCTTCTCAGACGTATGCAGGTTTCCTCTCGATGTTTTCCTTCACCGTAAAGCTCGTGGTGTGACTAATCACTATACTTAAGTTCAGAAAAAACTCATTGGTACAGTCGGGATTCGAACTTGCGACCTTTGCGTCGCAGGCAACTGCTCGAACCACTCGGCCACCACGGCTTGTCACCTTAGTACCCAATTAAAAAATTGTATCAAAGGACTGATATGAATGATGATGATGAACTGTATAAAATGCACTGTTACTGACGCACGGCGAGTGGCGTGGTCGGTCAACTTTGTCGGTCTTCGGGTCCTCCATCCGGCCCCAACTCCTCAACGCTCTACTTCACCACTCCCTCTCTGGCTTTGTTGCTACAGTTGCCTAAAATTACAGTTCATCTTATCAAGAAGCCTTGTGGTTTTATTAGTCAAGACCCCCAGCATCACAACTGGAGCTTGGCGTTCAAACATTGGTCCTTCGAGCCGGATCAATGTTTGCGTCAGTAATATGGCACTAAACCACCTGTTTTCCCATGTTTTCTTTGTTGCATTTATCTGCCTACCCCTACGTGAAAGAGGCGTGATTATATGTAGGTATGTATTTATGTGAGATTTTTTTCGTTGGTGTTTCTTTTATTTCAATTTGAGGTAGTTCTTCTCACCTTCCCAGAAGGGTCCCGAAGGGGTAGGCAAAGGTGTAAAACCCCTTCTGGTGGTATGATTAATCAATGTGCTTAAGTTCAGAAAGATTAGAATGTAACGGTCGGGATTCGAGCTTCCGAACTTGTACATCACGGCAATATGGGATGGGATGGTATCGCTTCAATGGCCTAGTTCCAAACAATTCTAAAAGAAATAAATAATGTTATACGTATATACTCGTATTCAAACTTAAAAGTCATCCAAGATCAAGGTTGAAGAATATTCGTGATATTCACATAAACATCGGTCCCAGCGCGAGTCGAACCTGCGACCTGAAGCTTTTCAGTCAGATGCAACCACTAGACCAGAAGGCTGTCGTAATTGTTTTACAAACGTAAATTTGTCAATTACAAGGTTAGACATTAGAGTGTATTTCCACTCAATGACTCCTAACATAAATACGAAAATTTGTTAGTATGCGAATAATAATAAAATATCATCCCCTTTCCATAAGAGTCCCCGAAGAGGTAGGCAGTTAGGATAAAAAAAATCGGGTTATTCAAATTCCTAAACCTAACACTGACTTCGTCATGCACACTTCAGTAGCGGACAATAATGTGGTCTATTAACCTGGGACCGTAGCCCGCAAGCCGCGATCGAATTCAAACAAAAGTTTCAATTTTGAAAATAGAATCCGTAGAAACCGTAGGTCGTCTATATAAACAATATGGTCGCAATGTTGATTATTAAACGGAACAAATAATTGGGCTCTGACGTCACCATTATACCGGGAACAAACGAATTATGATAGAAACCAGAGAGCCCTCTTTCACACTACAAAAGTTTAGTTTTAATTGGCACTATGTTTATTATCGCACTTTCAATCACTATCACGTCGACCGAACTACATATAAGCTTGCCTAGATTTCATGGCGAGCTCTTAATACGCTCCCGACCTTCTGAGCTCTTCCGTTGTTTCAGAACTAATTAAATACAATGTAAATTAACTATTAATAAGTGTCAATGACTTGTTACACCAAAAGCTTTCCAGCGAGAAACGTCGTGAGAAAATTCATATGGTTCAAAAGTACTGACAAACTCTTTGTCATGTTGGCTGGCGAAATACCGGACTTCAGAGATCTGTGAAAATGCGTGCATCATAGGAACGTTAAAAGAACTGTACATTACGGATTAAAACCTTGAACCAGACTTGAAACTCCTTAAAAAATGCAAATCGTTTTTATTTTTCATATTTGTTCTTTTTATGATTGTGGTTGCCAGGCACTTAATTACTTCCCATTTTTTTAAATATCGAACTGCATTTTCTACTTGTAGAAATTTAAAAAACGAAAAGCAAGTCGGAGCATATCAGTGATGGAACTAGTTCATTTAGCACCGTAGTAGTGCGATGCCCTGTCGTGCGTCGCGCGCGCTCGACGCGACCGCCCGCACATGTTTGCAGTGTGCTTAGCATTATGCTGCTAACTGTGTGTCGTTGTAGCATAGACTAGTTGCCGCAGAAAGAGACATCCATTAACTACGTTAGCATTTATCAGTTAACATTTATAAAATGAGAATCACTCAGAACTCGATCACGTCAGAATGGCCGAATGTAATTGAACAAAATTTGCACAAATATTGATTATTAGCTGAACACATTGGAAAAGTTTTATTTAAAAAAACGCTTTTTATTTTTGTCTTTCTATTCAAACTCACAGGTCTTTATTTATTCCTAGAATTTCTATCAACATAAGTCTATGATCGAGCATATTAAAAAGTTGACTACTCATCAACACGTTCATTACCAATATTATAAAATTGAATAAAATGTCGACAAAGCGTTAATAGATATAAAGATAATTACGACAAATCTTGCATCAAAGTGATAGCGATCCTAAAACCCCCTAAGGAAAGCAGTAAATGTACGGAGTGCACAGTCTGCACACTAGAATGTATTCTTTGACACCTGTAATATTCAGTGGACAGTGTATCTCATTGTGCGTAGAACTTCACCAATTATCGCACCTTGGGCCCATTATGGATGGGCATAAACTGTGGTGGCGCTAAAACCACTTGTGACAACACACAGACTCATTTTTCAGAGATCCTTGGACTAACTTCACGCATCAATAGGTGTTCTTTATTTGAACTGAGTCAGAGAAAATACTGCGCCGACAACGGCAGTGGGTATTTGTTTAGCATGACTTTCCCGTAGGTACCTACAAGTGTTGATAACTTCAGTCCATTCTCAATTCAACTTATTGTGCTATGAAGTGAAGTAAATAATGGTAATGATTCCGAGGCAATTTCATTTCAATCACCATGCCATAAGCTAGTAGCATAACATAGTTCAGTTATTATACTTGTATTTAAAGTTTAAAAAGTTTAATCATGTTTTACGAACAATTTTAACAGTTCTCCTTTCAATTTGTTAAATTCAATTTATTTACCATGCCCATGTTTAAGAGTCTAAGTGAGTACAAATTGTATAACACACGACGGGCTACATCCATCCCACATAGCTTTCGAAAGCGTAAAAAAGCCTGACAATGTGACCGCGATTCTAACGAGTCTGAGACCCAATTTTAACGACACCACAAACACGTCAGTCACCATAAGAGTCCATGATGCGGCCGCTAAAACCTTGGACCAACATTGCTCATAGCCACATAAACTTTTAAAAGTGTTTGCTTACATACAGTGTGACATAGCGATCTAGTCTGACGATTGCGGGTTGTTGACAAACGGTGTGACAATTTTATACGTACAGCTTTTATCCACCTTACTAACTTATGATAAGGTCTATATTTGCAGTGAGGGTTGTCAATGAAAGCGTGTATAGGTAATGGTAATGATGTTTACAGTTAAGTCGTCATACAGTCGCTAATCGCAACGAAGTCGCGAGTTAGCGCCTCGCCCGGTGTCCGCAAACAGTGCCATTTATTGTCACCCCACTTGAATGAGGATGCCTCTTCCTGATCTGTTTTATTTTTAATTTCATTATTAATAATAATATCATCATTATATACCTCGACTAATATACCTCTGGCGGAAAGTGGGTGTGTGGGTTTTACCTATACACCTCTGCCTACCCCTTCGGGGACCCTTGTGTGAAGGCGTGAGGATATATTATAAATATCATCATTATCTCCGAGTGTATCGGGTATTGTAAAGATGAACAAAGGCATGTTACGTTAGTTTGGACATATAGAAAGGATGAGTGAAGAAAGATTGACGAAACAGATATACAAAGCGAAAGTGTGTGCAAGAAGAGGCAGAGGAAGGCCACGTTCCAACTACCTCGATCAAATCGATCAGACACTCAAGGACAGGAACACCAAGAGTATTCGAAATTTTGACCAATGAGTTTTTCGGTGAAGGGAAACATCGAGAAGAAACCTGCATAATAAGTCTGAGAAGTAATTCAAAAGCTTATGTAAAGTCGTGCTTGAGTAACGGCGACGGACCCGCCATCTGTCACGTTGGCACCTAAACTATATCTCTGGCGGAAAGTGGGTGTGTGGGTACTACTACACCTCAGCCTACCCCTTCGGGGACCATTGTGGGAAGGCGCGAGGATATATTATTATATAGAGTTTTTTTAGGAAAGTGTGTATATTAATACAACAGCTGATTACTAGTTACGAATATATATCCGGATGAGAATAATTTTACGGGAGTACATTCTATAGGAGAACAAATGTGATGTCTGTGTTTGTCAGTTATGTTTGAGATAATACACAATCATGTTGTTATATCAACAGTCTTTTAGAGCTCCAGACAGTTACGAGTATGACGTAAACAAAAGGCTTGTTACCGAGTACATATTCTCGTGATTTTTTGTATAAATGCGCCGAGCGATCCTTCTTTCCTTATACCTTCCTCAAGAATTATATTCGCCTTTATTCGCTGGCCATAAGTATCTGAAATTAATATTCCAATTATGAATTGCTTATAGCTAATAATCTAGAATTCTTCTGTGTCTATGTATGGCATTGAACTCCTCCTAGACGGCTGGATCGATTTTAATGAAATTTTCTGTCTTCAATGGGATTCGAGAATGGCTTAGATTCACAATTGTACACGATCATGTTCCAGGATTTTTTTTTCAACCGAGCGTTTTGGGCTGAATACATAGTATTCATTGTATATATTTTATTTTCCTTATATTTATTGTTTTCTTTCAGCAATCTGTCAATCTGTCAAAGTTATCTGTCACGGACATAGTGAGGAGACTAAAAACAACAAAATCTTTTGAGCTAGTGTAGTGATACTTCACTACACTAGCTCAAAAGATTTTGTTCTTTTTAGAAGGTTCACTATGACTATAGTGAACCTTTATGGTACAGTGATAGTTTCTAAAGAACACAAGAACAAAGAGTATTTTAAATAGTTAGAGACAATAAGAAATGTGCTAATGAACACATTCTTAGTAAACTCTATTTTAGCTATTTAAGTTAGTCTAAAATAACTCATTAGCCTCTAGGGATCGTGATCCTAATGCTGTGCTATTGTAAGCACAGCATTGCAAAAAAAAGGGTCAGGGGTCAGGTGTCCTTTGACATAGGCCTCCCCTAGTTTCTTCCACACTTTCCTGTCGCAAGCTAATCTTCTCCATCCCTCAGGTTCTACCTGAGTCTCGTCGCGTCACGTCTCGTCTCGTCTTTCCACCTTTTTATTTGGCGTTTTCTCTGCCTTTCCCGTTTCTAGGGCAGGTATCATTCCATTGTCTTTTGAAAATATTAACAGTTATAACTATTAAGTATATGTTTTAGGTTAAAGAAGTGTTAGGGTAGCCGAAGGCTTGAGATTGAGAAGAATACTTTTTAATATATATATATATATTTTTTAATTGTACTCCAAATAAATTACAGCTATACTTAAAGTACAGCTGTTCTAATTAGTACGCGATCTCACACACGCAATTTAGTATGGTCCCTTGTTAGCAGATATATACATATACATACTATATACTTACCTATATATATATATTGTTAGTAATAGACTAGAAAATTGCGTCGGTGCCAAGTGTGATCTGATCTTTTGTTGACATAGGTCACGGTCAGATCGCCGCCGTTCATTAGGTATACGAGTGCCTCCGCGCTCTTAATGCAACACGTTTGAAATGGCTTTTGATAAATGTATGTATGGTTAGTATTTATATATATATATATATATATATATATCCTCACGCCTTCCCACAAGGGTCCCCGAAGGGTTAGGCAGAGGTGTATAGGTTAGCAGTTACCCACACACCCACTTTCCGTCAGAGGTATATTAGGTGCCAACGTGACAGATGGCGAGTCCATCGCCGCTACTCAAGCACGACTATACATTCGCCTTTGAATTTCTTCTCAGACGTATGCAGGTTTCCTCTCGATGTTTTCCTTCACCGTAAAGCTCGTGGTGTTACTAATCACTGTAGGTACTTAAGTTCAGAAAAACTCATTGGTACAGTCGGGATTCGAACTCGCGACCTTTGCGTCGCAGGCAACTGCTCGAACCACTCGGCCACCACGGCTCAGTATTTGTATACCGGTGCCTCGTGAGGACTTCCTCATCAGTAAAGCACCAGTTCTCTCCTGACTTAAGGTTTGATTTATCCCTAGTTTATACTTCAAAAAATATTCACCGTCTCTGTACGAAAATACTTTGGACACTCAAATGCTTGCTGTGTGGGTTGGGTCGAGCCTGAGACCATTAGAATTGAAGTCAGTTTCGTTACCAACATGCCACGTAGTTATGTACGATTAAATATCCTAGGAAATTTGCGTGTAGGTATATCACGCTCTGTCATCATTTTAATGAAGGGTTAGGCATAAACATCTTTTAATCACGGGTGATATATATATATATATATATGTAGGTACCGACGTGGCTAATGTTGAGTATGCTGCCGTATTTTAGACTCTACTTTATGTATCTGTCAAATCCCCTTGCGGAAATCGAACCCGCGACCTGAAACTTCGCAGTCAAGGCCTTTGATCCCTAGACTAGGCCGCTGTGTTAAGAGCACGCGAATATAAACGTATGTAAAGAATAAAACAAATAATATCGTTGTTGTAATTTAGAACATTGTATGTCCATTTCCGTATCGTAGGCGACACAGACATCGTAGTTTCATCATTAGGGCGCTTCCTTTCCTCGCATAGACGACTTTCACACCATCTGGTGCTTTGAAGAATAATTAATTGACGTACAACTTATCACAGTTAATTTATTCGTCTGGTATACGTTCGTAGAGGTGTGTCACCGTATTGGCAATACTCCATTTTAATAAACACGAATAACAAGCAACCTTAAGACAAGATGTCAATAGAGCACACATTTGTGTGGGCAATAATAGTAGTTTCAGTTTAACCAAACGGCTCCTGTCAGTAAGAAACGCCTAAGTAGTCGCCAAAATAAATTCACTGCACCATGACGTATATTGTTATAGTACACTGTTCAATGGTAACAAACAGTAGAAAATATTATTAATACTAGAACTAAAAACATAGTAAATATTCGCGTAAAATCCTTATAAGATTTACAGACCAGTAATATTTTTTCTCTATTTCTTCTGTTTTTTTTTATACCACATGGGTGGCAAACAAGCATGCGTTCCCCCTGATGGTAAGCGATTACCGTTGCCTGCGCTTTTGCGATAAGGCCGCCTATTGTGCCTATTACATGTTTTTCTTCGTTTTCTATCATACTATTCGTTTGTAGATGTGTGTGTGTGTACAATAAGGAATATATTATTTTTCTTATTATTTATCACCCCATGGAGCAGACGAGGAAAAAGACAGCAAATTGGATGAGATACGCAAAGTAAATTGTTTCAGAATTTTATTTTAGGTAGGCACTTTGTCATTATGTTAATTAGGTACAGTTTTTTGTAAAAGTATGCAGACAGTAGGACGAATCCATATGTGTTTCTTGTCGCGGTCTCTGATGCAATTCCTTCCATTAGCATCTGTCCAGCGCAATCTCTTTGAATAGGGGGTTCAAAGAGATTGCGCTGGACAGATGCTAATGGAAGGAATTGCATCAGAGTCATGTATTATCATGCATTATACGTCATGTATATCAACTTTGACCTTCGGCATCCTCTTTTCCCCTCTACTTTTCTTTCGAACATATTCCTAAAGAACATGTCTAGTTGACTACAGAACCCTAAAACATACATAACACATTTTATCACATATATCACATAACACATAACACCTGTAACTTACAAGTTACAGGTGTTAAAATGTACAAAAAATGGGGTGTGCAATACTGTATTGCACATTAGAGGTATTCCGCCCACGGAATTTGACATACGTTACGTATAAAATTAACAAGTACTATAAAGAACAAATTAGCAATTTACCAAACGGCTAGATCAATAATGTATTCGATACTAAATGTATGCGTATAATATATTTTTGAAGTGTGAAAATTTGTCATTCTCGGGTCTGTCTGCAATAAAGAGGAGCGGTGTTAGGCGAGTTTTACATTAGGTAAGCAGATCTATGAAAAAAAAATGGGAATAGATACAGAAAAAAAATATTTGAATGCTTTGCCATTAATTTTAACCATAACTAGTTTCAACCCACTAACATTTGTAACACCTAATAAACGAGCTATGTCGCCTAATCCAATTAGTAAATTAACAGAATGTACGGCATACCGGATAAACCTTAGTGGTTTTTGGTGTGCTTCATTGTTATAATTGTTAAATTAATTAAAAAAAATGTCTGTTGGTAAGTATATTATTATTCTATTCTATTAAAACTTTTTACGATTTGATATTTGAGAAATAAAACTGAAATATCTTAACCAATTTCGCCAATAGAGCCACTTAGGAAGGGGAAAATGGATGTGAAAATGGGTTTTATTAAACGATTAAATCAGATGCTACTGACTAAAAAACTACTGACAAAATTTGATGAAATATCGTACTGAGATAAAATTGTTAGCTGTATTAACATATGATATTATATCCAGAAATATCAATGAAATCAATTTTTACACAGAATAAAATCTATGAGGTAGGTAAATTGTTCATTCGGCATGAAAAATTGTGAAACAAACGTAAACAATAAAGTCTAATTCTTCTATTATTCATAATCAGAAATGGATGAGCAACTTTTTAAGCCATTACGTCGAAAATTTATTCACAGTATTGCCTAAAGTAAACAAGCGCCGAGCAAGTTCTCAATACAAATATCGAAATTTCAGATGAAATCATCGATGTATGAAGTATTATGAAACGGCGTAGCACGGGATAAACAAAACAGGGATACGGGGTTAATAAAATCATTTGGTTTTCTAAACTTGTACTAAACTTGTTATACGGACATGTTGCGGTCATAATTTACATCCATCTTGACTTTTAGTGTGGTACTTTTTTTACTGTAGTTGTAAAACGAAGGTCGATCACTGACTGGCACAGTTGTTTTTATGAATTAGTTTTCAAGATACATAGTTGAGTTTCTACTGGAAATTTCGTCAGTGCCTTGACTCACGCTTGGTATGTGGACCTGTTATGTAAAAATAACTCTTAATAAAGTAAATGTGTTAAAGTTGATGTTCCTCCAAACTGGATTGGGACTCTAGTGCGTGAATGAACATAGCGCGACGCCAATAGGTCGAAGAAAATTTATGAAGTTATTTGAATTAAACTCGAACGTGCTTTTAATCATTCATAAGTTCTGTCTTTTGTTTTCTAATATAAATTTGATATTTTATGGCAGAAATCGTAATCCCCTACGGTACTAAACAATCCTGAGACGAGATAATGTTACAAGTAATATTTCCTACTTATGCCTAGAAGACAGCGAAGAGCAATACTGACCAATAGCAGCTAATCATAATAATATACATTTACTAGCTGTCCCGCTCAGCTTCGTTCGAGTGAAAAAAAAAATCCTGAAACACGTTCGCAGCGCCACCTATCGAATCCACATAAAGACATACAGAAAAATTTCATTAAAATCGGCTCAGCCGTTTAGGTGGAGTTCAGTGAAAAACACACACATAAGAATGCAACGCATTCAACGCACGAAGAACGCATATGTCATATAAATAATTCTGTGAAATGTATAGATAAGTGTGTATGTAAATAAAGAAAATTTTGTTATATCTGAACAATACTACGATTGGCCGTTCATCATTTCTGACTCATTGCTTAGGATCAATTTTAATAATACTTTAATATTAACCAAAATTCATCAACTGCAATACATTCTCGGAATTATAGTAAAAAATGCACGATGTAAACATACGTTGGGAATAAATGAAGATTGATCCCGCCAGCATTGAGTGAGTACAGATTGGCAGGGAGATGTGTTGCATTATAAACTTCTTTCGCCCCATGGCTTCACCCGCGTTGAATTCACATTTATGAATACTGCTCTGCATCCTTAGGTATAATATTGTATGTTCATATTACCTATGTAGAAAGAGCAAGTGGTTCCGTATTGCCTCTTCTGTCCGTATGTCTAGAGTACTGTGAGAAGACAGTATGAAAGTGTCTTTCTATTAGTATAAGTGTACCGTTCTAGTATGGAAATAAATATAATATAATATATCCTTACGCCTTCCCACAAGGGTTCCCGAAGGGGTAGGCAGAGGTGTATAGGCAATACCCACACACCCACTTTCCGCCAGAGGTATATTAGGTGCCAACGTGACAGATGGCGAGTCCATCGCCGTTACTCAAGCACGACTATACATACGCCTTTGAATTTCTTCTCAGACGTATGCAGGTTTCCTCTCGATGTTTTCCTTCCCCGTTCAGCTCGTGGTGTGACTAATCACTGTACTTAAGTTCAGAAAAACTCATTGGCACAGTCGGGATTCGAACTTGCGACCTTTGCGTCGCAGGCAACTGCTCGAACCACTCGGCTACCACGGCTCCCTAACCCTAAACCCTAACATCAATGTCATTCAGAAATATCCATAGATTTATAAATATTCTATTACGTTCGTGAGTTCGTAATATAACTCAAGATACTTTGTTTTCATCTAACACAAATGTTTACTTAAGAAATAGCTCTCTAATAATAATATCTTATAATTGCCCACATAGACAAATAAACTGAGATATTAAGAAGCAAAGATTTGGGACAGATCCATGTGTTTTAATAGCTTACATTTATCCCACTACTCAGCAAAGGCCTAACTTCGTTGTTATTTATTCATACATACATAGATATAATCATGCCGAGCCCCTAACGGGGTAGGCAGAGAGTACAGAGCGCCAGTTCTGTCTAGACTTACATACCCCTTTCGCTTTGTCCACATTCATCAGTTTCTTCATACATGCTCGTCGGTTCCGTGTACTCTTGACGTTCCCGTCCTTGAGCGTCCGATCGATTTATTCAGTTTTACATTAATTTCCTCTCAGCTTATTGTAACTTTACAATTAAGCAAAACGGTATTTATTTATAAATTGGAATTTCGCGAAATATGTAAAATCATAAATTTATATTGTTTCAACTACAAGATATGTTAACGCTACGTAGAAATTACAAACGCAACATAAATAACTAGACAAACCATAATCGAGTCCGTATCGATAACTGGCGAGACCTAGTTCCCGGAACATCGTCTACAGACACGTCTAAATTTACTAGCTTCGCACTCGATACTCTGACAATGAACTCTTATCGAGTAAACAGTCGATCACTCGCCACGACCTGGCGCTCGCCTGTCGACGCTCCCCGTGGCGGATCGTAAATCGATACTTAGTTGAAAGCACAACACTAGTTGTATTGAGTGAGTCGGATTTTACGACTGATTTGTAATTATGAAACGTTTTCCGTTCACCCTAACTGGTCCTACGAATATTATAAATGCAAAATTTTGTGAGGACGTTCGTAGGCGACTCTGTCACGCAAAAACTACTGAACGGTTTGGGATGCAATTTGGCACAGACATAGATTGAGACCTTATCTTATTTTCTTGGCACGTTGCCTAGGGATACCGATTTGGGACAAAAGTTATATTTAACTTTTAAAAGAATATACCACAAACATAATTGTAAAATAAAATAGTAATATAACCTCACGCCTTCCCACAAAGGTCCCCGGAGAGGTAGGCAGAGGTGTATAGGTAATAGCTACACACCCACTCTGTCACGTTGTCATAAGTTAAAACTCATCGGTGTAGAACACTAGGGTTCGACCGTGCAATCTTGACTTTGTAGGTTACTATGTAATTCACTCAGTCACTACCGTAGTTTGTAAATTAATATGAGTAATTTGTTGACAGGGCGTCTGGCAGCGCAGTGATACTAGATCCACGCATGATCTGCAAGAAGAATCGCCGGACGCGGGGCCGGTTGGCGCAAGTGTGTCGCAACGAGACCGGTCTGCTCAAGGAGATCACCCGAGGTGTCACCCTTGGGGCCACGGAGTGCGCACACCAGTTCAGGAACAGGCAATGGAACTGTACCACACAAAGGCGGAGTATGAGAAAGATTCTCATGAGAGGTAATTGTGCAAGCCATGCGCTTTTCGGAGAAGGCAGATAATGTATCCATCTATCCACCTCCTTTAAATTCACCAACATGAAGCATGACTTTTGTAATAATTATTCAAGAGTATGACGGTGATTAATTTATACACCGTTTTCATGCTTAATTTTTATATTATATTATTTTTCATGCTTTCCCACGAGTGTCCCAGTAGTAGAGGCCTAACACAACATATTTAGGCCTACAATATTTTTAGGGACCAACATGACAGGTGGCGAGGAGGTACGCATACGTCTTTGAAACGTATGCTTGTGGTGAGACTGGTTACTTTATTTAAGTTAAGAAAACGCATTCTGGTGCTCGACCTGGATTCGAACTCACAATTTTTGTGTTGCAGCCGACTACGTGGCCAACACGGCCACAGACGCCATTGTCTGTCTGTTAATAATTTTAATTATGATTACAGCAAGGTCCACGAAACTTGCGGAAATTTCAACATGTTTGCCTTTTTGGGAAGGAATTTGAACGTATATTCATTTTATTTATATTTACATCATCAACTTTATAGCTAAGCTTATCCAAATTTGTACAAAAACCATTTAAACTTAGCTAATATCACAAGATTAAACACAAATACCTTTATATTCTATAAACATATTTTATGTTTGGCAGTTAATTAAATAGGCTTAAACAGCTACATAATAAATGCTTTAATATAACTTGTATTAAAACACAGTGATAGGCTACGTCGGAAAGGTCCTAAATAAGAAATCAAGAAAATTAAAGAAGAGCCATCAAAAATCATCGCGCCTCTCGATACCTTAATTTATTATTCGATTAACAATAACCGAATGATTTACATGACGTCCAAAAGATTATATTGAATCGATAATTTCTATTTACGATCAATCGAGACGATTGTCGGACAATCGATAGATATTTTATCGTAACTGCCGCTGAGTTCATCAGCATTTAAGATATTGTAAATGTGGGTTGGGGTTTGCTACCTGTACCTTTATTAGTCGTTGGACAAAAGAATCCAAAACGTGTTAAATCGCACTGATGGATATCGATGCCTAATCGAATTAGCCCAAAAGAGTTGATTTTTATGCGAACCGTCATTTATCTGAATGTGGACGGCTTAGGGTCGGACTAAGTAACATATATACAAGTATCGATAAATTTGAAACTAATGAAGCCATTAGATAAACTGAAGCAGCATCGGTGGACAATTCCAGAGTATATTTTGTATTTTTATTTAAACGATACGCTAACTTTTCCAAATTGAAATCAGCAATTGCCGTTACACTTTATTGAGTCCGCAGTTTGATATGTCGTACTTAGTACATACATACATATATATATATCATCACGCCGAATTCCTTACTGGATAGGCAGAGAGACTAGAGCGCCAGTTACCTCTAGACTTACATACCTCTTTCGTTTCGTCCACATTTATCAGTATCATCATACATGCTCGCCGGTTTCGAGTACTCTTGACGTTCCCGTCCTTGAGTGTTGATCTAGGTACATTGTACTTAGTCTTTAGTCAAAAATCGTTGACACGCTAAGCGGTGTGTTTTAAACTTAATCGTTACTTGATTCATCAATCGATTGATTCGAAAGTTAAATTTATTCATGAACATTAGGGACGCCCCCACAAAACACTCGGAGCGACTGTAACATCGACACAGATACACCACTATACATTCTACAACACTACATTCGTCGACGGACATTCATTAGCGTAAATTAAGTAGTATTTGTCAAAATCTCCCGAGCACACAAAATATTTATAAAGTGTACCACCCTGGGGCTTTTTGTGCTCCTTCAATAACTTACCGGGTCCCACACCTTTTTTATGGGCTCACAAAAACCTTATTAAAATACAACAATTGTTTATTGCGTATACATAACTATAAATAAATTATATTCAGTAGATACATATATAATACGTGCAGACATCAAAATGTCAACGGTTGTTTTTATATCTCGCACAGGTATCGACAGCCTTTTGCTAATGTGGTATATACATTAATTAGATATTTTATGGTTGGGCATGATAGCTTAATTCGGTAATTTTGTTTTCAATGTCGAATTTTTTTTAGCAAAACGAGATTATCTTATCCTTTTAATGAATCCCCAAGCTTCTAAATCCAGGATTAAAATCCATTTCGGAGATAAAACCAAACGTGATCTTAATACAAAATTAATTATTTAAAAAGTTGAATAAAGGTTGAAGTCACGTGGGCGGTGGGTCCGTGAGGGGTGGACGGTGACTGGGGGGCGAGGTACGGTCAACAAATTAGGTTAAAAGCCTATAAATTGATGCGAACGGCAATGGGTGGCGCGGGCGCAACGGCATACAGAACTGAATTAGTCCCGGACGTTTTATCACTTGGTGACAAGAAAAAAATTATGTACACAGGGTGCTTTTGGTCCTTTAGTTTCATTGAGTATAACTGTCGCATCCTTACACAGTATGAAACAAAGTCGATTTCCGTCGTCCGTCCCTTACATCTTTGACGAGGCAAGTTTTCTTCAATAAATGGAGTCATTAAAGAAGAAGTTTTATGTCTAATATTGTGATGCCGAAGAGAGCATCATATATATGATTTTAACGCGTGTGAAATCACGGAGTAAAGCTAGTAAAATTAGAAAGGAACTTAATTATAGTTTGATATTAAATAATAAAGTGTATAATAAATCAATACCTTGGGACAATCCCACTGAAATTTACATAGTCCCAAATTAAGCAAAGCCTTATGGTAACTAGATAACAATATGTATATGTATATAGGTACTTATATCTTTATACACGTTTGATTCTGAATTTTATTCAAGTCGTTCCTAAGGTACACGACATTTTTACAGTCAAATACTTCCAGGATTATAAAATTTGCAGGATGTTGACCCAAATTGTTTCACTTTTCAGTAGACAATGTCTCCCTATATGAAACCAAAGTAATAATAATAATAATAATATAATATATAAATATATAATAATAATAATAATATATCTTCACGCCTTCCCACAAGGGTCCCCGAAGGGGTAGGCAGAGGTGTATAGGTAATACCCCCACACCCACTTTCCGCCAGCGGTATATTAGGTGCCAACGTGACAGATGGCGAGTCCATCGCCGTTACTCAAGCACCACTATACATACGCCTTTGAATTTCTTCTCAGACGTATGCAGGTTTCCTCTCGATGTTTTCCTTCACCGTAAAGCTCGTGGTGTGACTAATCACTGTACTTAGGTTCAGAAAAACTCATTGTTACAGTCGGGATTCGAACTTGCGACCTTTGCATCGCAGGCAACTGCTCGAACCACTCGGCCACCACGGCTCAATGGGTTGCAGTCAGTCTATTATAAAATGCCTTAAAGCATTTCACATCAGCCTGTATAAAGCACATGAGAAAAAATAATCATCATTAATTGGTCCCTTTCATTAGTACGTCGGTGCATTCCTTAGCTCGTTGTTTTTTCGGTGTCAAATCTTTATCAATGAAAAAAGGAGTTCATTCTGATTTAAATTTCCTTATCAGTAGCACTGTCTGACGCTTTGAAATGTGCTTCATTTGACTACTTAAATGAACAGTTGTATGTTATTTGATTTGTTAATGCCAACAATGTGTGAAAGTTTATATTAATGTTGCGGTATAATAATTTTATGTTAGCTAGCTATGGGCTCGAGCATAAGCGCTGCGCAACGGAACTCTGAGATTTGACTGCTTGTAGAATATACCAATATTGTTAAGTAGGTACTTATTTAAGGAGTCGGCAGAGGTGTATATGTTCATCTACACAACCATTTTTCGTCGGATAGACCTAAAGGTCTCAAGTACGACTACATTTTTATATAAGTAGGCAATTTCTGTTCAAATGTATGCATATTTCCTTTACGTTAAGGTCGTGGTGTGACTTAAGTTCAGAACAAAAACAGTAGTTGACATTCGAACTTGTAATCTTTTTGTTGCAGGCGATTCCCGGACTACTCGGCCACCACTGTTCATACGCAGACTATTTTTATTTTCCATATAATGTATAAACAATTTTTACTACTGGGCACGGCTAATAAATGTATGAAGCTGAGTAAGTGCCATACAAACCAGTTATTTCAATTCAACTCGAGACTCAATCAAAACAAACGAACGACATAAAGTTTCAGTAATGCGATATCAAATCGTAAATACCTCGACACCTTATCAGGCTAGACATGAAGCCGAGGCCTTTCCATTTAAACAAAACTGTCTAATTAAGCCATAAACAAGACCACAAACACGGGCTTCCAAAATATTGGGCCCAAAATCTGGGTCCAATACTAATCTCTGGTGGCCATTAACTGTCGACAGGTCGCAAGTACCCGGTGCTCGTAAAGATTACCACGCGATAAACTGACTACCGGATTCTTAGGACCCCACGCAACTCCCACCAACCCCTCATAAATACTTAGGAACGACTTTATATTGACAAAAAACTCGGCGATAAATTTGGCGCCCCTGACACGTAGATGTTCTTAATGATGGTGTAATGTAACCAATTCGAATATTATCTTTCTCAAGACGGAGCCTGTAGGTGCCATCCGGTGTGAGTACTTCAGAATTGCTGATTGATACTGTCTACAAGTATTGTCAGTAAATTCATTTATGTGTAAGCTGTGCGCTTCAGTGTAATTTACTTCATTAGTATGAAGATCTTGTTTGAATTATATGTGTTACGTATATCCTTACAATCTATCTCTGTGCAAAATTTCTTCCAATTCCGTTCTGCAGTTTTGTGTGAAAGAGGAACAAGCATCTTCACAAACTTTTGCATTTATAATCAATTGGAGTGTCTGTTTGTAATATTGAAATAATCGCTTTTTACTAAATGCATATGGATGTATACACGGTACATACACCAAAATGTAATTTTTTTAATTTTTTGTCTGTGTGTCTGTCTGTCTATTTTTTCCGGCTAATCTCTGAAACGATTGGGTCGATTTTGACGGGAGTTTCACTGGCAGATAACTGATATAAAAAGGAGGCTAAAAGGAGAAACTTAGGCTACTTTTATATCAGAAACTGAACAATATTTTTTTTGTTAAATTCCACGCGGACGAAGTCGCGGGCACAGTTAGTATTATATATCATACAGTTAATTTGATCCATCAGTTTATACATATTGATATACATATTGTATGATTTCGATGATGAGTTAATCATTGATCTAATTAATAAAGTGGCCAATGCACACCAGTAGTCACGAATGCAATTGCAGATTCAAAGTGGAGTATTAATTCTATACTATCTCAAAACCATAAGTGGTCAGTTTTCGGTTTATAATATGTCTAAGAAGAGTATAATTTTGTTGAAACGTGGGTCTTTGCCTCGGAGATATGTTTGTTGATTACAAAACTTATATATTAAACTAGCTTATGCCCGCGGCTTCGCCCGGGTGGAGTTAGAAAAAGTAGCTTATGTATTTTCCTGCTAGAATCGGTTCAGCCGCTATGCCGTGAAAGAGCTACTTACTTTATAATATTAGAACTTTGATTTTCGGGATAAAAAAAAGTAGCCTTGTCCTATTCCTAGGTATAAGCCATCACGATTTCATCGTTCAGCCAAATCGGTTCAGCCGTTTTGCAGTGAAAGAACCGCAAACATCCAAACTTACACACTTCCCATTTATAATATTAGTAAGAAGTAAGATGTATAGATAGCCGTGCTGGCCGAGTGGTTCGAGCAGTTGCCTGCGACGCAAAGGTCGCAAGTTCGAATCCCGTCTGTACCAATGAGTTTTTCTGAACTTAAGTACAGTGATTAGTCACACCACGAGCTTTACGGTGAAGGAAAACATCGAGAGGAAACCTGCATACCTACGTCTGAGAAGAAATTCAAAGGCGTAGGTATGTATAGTCGTGCTCGAGTAACGGCGATGGACTCGCCATCTGTCAGGTTGGCACCTAATATACCTCTGGCGGAAAGTGGGTGTGTGGGTATTACCTATACACCTCTGCCTACCCCTTCGGAGACCCTTGTGGGAAGGTGTGAGGATATATTATATTATTTATATTATTATAAGAAGTAAGATTTCCGTATCATCGTTATATCATACAAAAAGGGTTACTTGGTACAAAATTAGAATATTTTATTGTATTTAATTTAAGTTTTTTTACTAATATTCAAATAAAGACACTTTTTATACCGTGTCTTGTTTTCGGGCCAAATTAAGCTCAAATCCATAATGTATAAACGCTGGAAGCACCTGTAGTGAACTGGCTCGTGGTGACATAAACAATAACCTCGCCAAGGTATTTCAAAGTCAAACATCACCAGAGTAATCGACTTCACGAAATTGTTGGTAGGGTCGACCCTGTGGTACTATCACCAGAGGAAGTCTGACGCGCCTAAGCGCCTCTCCTTCACACGCAAGAAAAACATACATTTATCCCACTCGTAACTCAGACCTGGGTTGTTTTATTTTTATTTTCAAGAGGACAACCGGCCGTCTGTCCGTCACGAGGGACAGGCGCGCGCGAGATCCCGGCAATCCTTACTTGTCAAAGTTGCCCGTGCGCCAAATTAAAGAAAATACTGCAGTAAATAGGTGCGCGGAACTAACAAAATAACTAACTTCTTTATGTGACTTCCAAAGGAATTGCAATACCGTTTTGCAAGGATAAAAACAAAGATTGCAACTTTGAATCCCGAATGAAGCAATAAGTTTTTCTGAACTTAAGTACAGTGATAAGTAACTTAGTAACCACGTGCTTTACGGTGAAGGAAAACATCGAGAGGAAACCCGCATACGTTTGAAAAGAAAGGCGTATGTATTATCGTGCTTAAGTAACGGCGATGGACTCGCCATCTGTCACGTTGGCATCTAAAATATATCTCTGACGGAAAGTGGGTACTACCTACAGTACCTACATATCTTTGCCTATCCCTTCATCCTTGTGGGATGGCGTGAAGATAAGAAATTAATCCTTGTGTTAAAGTGTTATTTTGTATGAATTTAATGACGGGGAATGTGGGAAGTCGTTTGTTGTTGAAGTATTCAAGTTCATCGATACTCACCAGTCGCAGTGAGAAATGCTTATACGGCCTCCTATGACAGTTAACAGCTGACTGATCGCGAAATGTCGCCTGCCGTACAATCCAATGAGGCATCGCACGCAGCGCGGCTACTGCGTCGCCCAGCATGATGAGGCTACGGTATAATGAGTGCAGTACAGAATGCAGCGCCTTGTGACGCAACCAAGTCCGTGTGCGTTAATTAAGCGTTAACTGGTAAAACAAAAGTTAACCGCACGAAATACTTACGCGCTCTAACTGAGATATATACCGTCGCATCCAGTCGACCGGGCGCGTATTGACAGAGCTAATTATTCCCATTAAACGGGCACAATCCATTCAAATTAGCCATCGGACGTCGTTGAATAAGGTATTCGCGTTTTGTGCGAGTGAATGACGCTCGGCCCCTTCCGGTGGGTGGTTGCTGTCACAACACGCAATGCGCGTCGCGGACGCACCGCACCGCATAATGAGACGCTTACTCGCATTAGCTAAAGAAATTGACAAGTGAACAATAGCGGGCCGAGGGAAAAAACGACCGCGAAAACTGCAGAAAGAGCCGGACAGTGCGGTATCGTATTACCTGACGTAAAATATCTTGGGGAAAGGAATGAGAAACGATCGCTCCATTTAAATACGGGGATACGCGACGAGTTCGCGTGCGTTCAGTAGCGTGAGAATGGAGTTTATTCGGCGAGAGTCGCGCGTCCACCGGTGGGCCGTCGATAAATCAGATGTTGCGCTCGTATATCGGCCAGGGCCACAATGGCCCAGCGGTGACACTGACGCAATTGGACGCGCGCCCCGCGACGGCTGCGGACGTCAACCGCGCCTCCCCGACCCCCGCCCCCACCCTCACAACCCGTATTTATTGCGCTAAATATTTGAATTAATCAGATAAGATAAAATGCTCGAGTTCGTTTAAACATTCCGATGCGGTCGCGGTGACAACTGGATGTATTGTCTCCTCAATGAGCTGTTCTGCGCTTAAGGTATCCATCTGAGCTCTTACTGACACTGGATTTTTTTTATGTATATTGATGGATACTTCTTAATACTAACTTGTTGATGCTCCGTTCAGTTTCCTATAATTACAAATGTGTTACTTAATGAAGCTATAACTAAACTAGCACATACATTGCCGAATAACTATCAATACCTATATAGCTTTTTAAATATTAGGATGTGGGTCTGTGTAACAGTATCGTGGCGAACCCTAGTTCTGACGATATAAAGTATTTCTTAAAATTATATATGCGTAGATTTTAATTGATTTTATTTTATATCCAGGTGTCCTCACGGAGTGACATAGTCGCTGTGCGACAAAACTCCTATAATAAATAGAAAAAAAAAATAAGATGACTTTTGTACTAAAAAAAAGATGTCAAATGGAGATACTACCTGAGCCCTCGACTTCGTTCGCGCGGTTGTCGAAAACTAAAATAGTGTCGCTTAGACAATAGTGCAGTCAATATCCACGTTACCTAAGTGCCAACCGTTACTGCAATAAATACATTTGAATTTGAATATACAGCTATAGATTATTAGCAGGTTTACGAAATACATAGATATCATCACGCCAAGTCCCTAACGGGGTAGGCAGAGAGTATAGAGCGCCAGTTCTCTCTAGACTTACATACCTCTTTCGCTTCGTCCACATTCATCAGTCTCTTCATACATGCTCGTCGATTTCGAGTACTCTTAACGTTCCCGTCCTTCAGAGTCCGATCTATTTGATCCAGGTAGTTGGAACGTTTACGAAATAATAATACATATATACATATCATCACCCCGAGTCCATAACAGGGAGAGAGAATAGAGCCCTAGTTTTCTCTAGCCTCTTTTGTTCTTTCATACCTCTTTCGCTTCGACCACATTCATCAGTCTCTTCATATATGCTCCCCGGTTTGAGTGCTCTAATAATAATAATAATAATATTTTCTATTAAAAAAATCTACAAAATAAATTTTACGCCGGCGAGAGCTTGTATAAATCGGATGCCAAATACCTATAGTTGGAACATAGCGATAGTGGGATTTCCTTCTCGGTTGTATAAAGAATAGTTATGATCGGTTTACGATTTAAGCAGGTGAATGTAGCAGGTATGACATGCATGTTTACGACACTCAGTCTTGGGACACATGATACTTGGCAGGTCTGCGAGGAAGCGACCGACAAAGTATACGTTTCACTCAAGCCCGTAAGAAATGGGGATGAAGATGTTACGTGCAGGAATTTTGCAGATTATCGCGATCCATATCATACTTATAATATAATATAAATAATAATATAATATATCCTCACGCCTTCCCACAAGGGTCCCCGAAAGGGTAGGCAGAGGTGTATAGGTAATACCCACACACCCACTTTCCGCCAGAGGTATATTAGGTGCCAACGTGACAGATGGCGAGTCCATCGCCGTTACTCAAGCACGACTATACATAATTATTATTATTAGCCTTTTGAATATCTTCTCAGACGTATGCAGGTTTCCCCACGATGTTTTCCTTCACCGTAAAACTCGTGGTGTGACTAATCACTGTACTTAAGTTTAGAAAAACTCATTGGTACAGTCGGGATTCGAACTTGCGACCCTTGCGTCGCAGGCAACTGCTCGAACCACTCGGCCACCACGGCTCACATATCATACTTATTTGTATTTTTAGAATATACTTTGTGAATATGTTGATTATTTGAACAATAGACAGCTATCGTTGCAAAATAATAATATTAAAAGGTCTCGCAAACCTTCAACTTCCGCGAATACTCAGGCTGAGGTGTGAACTCTCCTTTGAGGTTTGTCCTAGAGAGTGTATACAGCAGAGTTCTTCAAGAAGGGTGTAAAAGATTCGCACAGGTTCGGCAGCACGCGGGCGATACCTATGGTGTTGTGTCCATAGGCGGTAACTGCTGATCATCAGGCTAACTATGTACATGCTTGTTTTCTACCTTTGTGGCTTAAAACAAGCAAGTTACAAAAAAATACATTATAATGCTCGCTTTAAATAATAGCTTGTATGCAGTCGAGATGCGATCTCTTCGAAAAATGTGCGGCGTAACGATATTAGATCGAATCCGCAATGAAGATATTTGCAAATCAACTGGCGTGAATGAGGGCGTGATTGTAAAGATGAAGAAAGGCATGTTACGTTGGTTTGGACACATAGAAAGGATGAGTGAAGAAAGATTGACGAAACCGATATACAAAGCAAAAGTGTGTGCAAGAAGAGGCAGGGGAAGGCCACGTTCCAACTACCTGGATCAAATAGATCGGACTCTGAAGGACAGGAACGTTAAGAGTACTCGAAACCGACGAGCATGTATGAAGAGACTGATGAATGTGGACGAAGCGAAAGAGGTATGTAAGTCTAGAGAGAACTGGCGCTCTATACTCTCTGACTACCCCGTTAGGGACTTGGCGTGATGATATGATATGAAGATTTAAATATTTAAATAATATTTAAAATATACCAGATGTTTATTATTAACGGATGCGTTTGCAAGACAAGTGTCCGAATCCATCTCGGATCTAAAATTCCTGTACGGGAGTGCGTGAACGGTTAAATTAAAGTGGACTCAGAGCGAATGCGACTGCGATCTGTATCGCGGAGCAAGTTTCAGTTTATCAGTTTCTAGCGGGAACGTCCGGCCGATTTGTGCGCAGGCGCATCTTGGAAGCGTCAGCGGGAAGCTCTGCCCAAGATAAAAACCCTTTCTCATGCACACGCTATCCATTGTATGGCAATGACATAAGCTGAGAATAACTATACCTAATTTATTAATTATTTATGATATGACTCGACGATATGCATGTATGTTGTCTTATACATCCATACGTACATATATATTTTCAAATATATCTAGGGAACAAGTAAAAGTCGTTCAAGTAGTCGCCTGAAACGCGACATAGTTATCATATTTAAAGACAGATATTAATCTTATTACGACCTTTACAATGAGCGAAACCTCTAGTGGAAACCTGAAAATTGGAAGACGTACCTACGCATAGCTGTGCATTTAAAACGGCCAAGGACTCGTCATTAATCACGATGCTACCTAAAACATATATTCAGTGAAAAAAGGTTCTGCCTATCCCTTCAGGAACTCTTTGGGAAAGGTGTGAAGATATATCATACTATGATTATAAATGTTAATGTTTTTGAAGATATTTTTCCTTTTTGACGACCAAACTACTGAATGGTACCCAGAGATAGATAATTAGCTGGATTGATACGATAAAGCCGTGATTGATAAAGCCGTGGTGGCCGAGTGGTTCGAGCAGTTGCCTGCGACACAAATATCGCAAGTTCGAATCCCGACTGTACCAATGAGTTTTTCTGAACTTAAGTACTGTACTTAAGTTCAGAAAAGATTAGTCACACCACGAGCTTTACGGTGAAGGAAAACATTGAGAGGAAATCTGTATACGTCTGAGAAGAAATTCAAAGGCGTATGTATAGTCGGGCTTGAGCAACGGCGATGGAATCGCCATCTGTCACGTTGGCACCTAAAATATACCTCTGGCGGAAAGTGGTTGTATGGGTACTAGCTATACACCTATGCGTACCCCTTCGGGGACCCTTGTGGGAAGGCGTGAGGAATGTGGTACCTGGTATCGCTCTCAGCTCACACCGTACACGCCTCGTTATAAATAAAATTAAAATTGCAAAATTCCCAGCAATATCACATTGGGCCGCATATGGGCCGGAGTTGAGATGATCTCGCTGACGTCGGCCGCGTTATCTCCTCAATTTGACGCTACGAGGTATTCCCACTGCTTTATATCAACATAATTTATGTTATTATTGCCCGTGATTAATGTGGTAAATCGCACTCGATCGATACATCACTAATCTTAACGGACTTTTACATCACACCTTTACAAATTTCCCAAACTTTTTCTTAAATATCTCACTAGTAGAGGTGCCCGATTCACCCTTCCTTGCAGATATTTATATGCATGTCGGACGAGTTGGCCAAACAAGCGACACAATAGACCGCATAGAATCTGATGCACAGGTGTGGTAAGCCAAGGAGATGGTGGGACACACTGGACATGCATCTAAGTAAGCGCTCGATCGAGGGGAGTGAAAAGACAGGAGGGCCTTTGACCAGCAGTGGGACATAAATACATACCATCACGCCGAGTCCCTAACGAGTAGGCAGAGGGAGTAGAGCGCCGGTGCGAAATATGTAGATGATTATAAATATTATGTTTTAAAGCACAACATAGCCCATAATATTATAAAGAGGAAAACTTTGTTTGTTTGTTTGGTTGTAATGAATAGGCTCAAAAACTACTGGACCGATTTTAAAAATTCTTTCACCATTCGAAAGCTACATTATCCACGAGTAACATAGGCTATATTAAATTGGACCCGATAGTTGGCGCTGCGATCGTGCTACGGGCAATTTAACTTTTTCACCCGAGCGAAGCTGGCCGGGACAGCTAGTTAGGAATAAAGTAGCTTTTTAGTTATTCAGCTTACCCATTGCAAACGATCAAAACTTGTCTAGTATGAATGCACTAAGACCGTACGACCTTAACAAACAAGCTAAACAAGCTAACAGCCCACCGGAAAGATATGTATGTACCGTAGCCTAAAAGCGTAGTCATGCAATACAAAGATCCCAAGTTCGAACCACGACTATGCCAATGAGTTTTTCTGTTACTTTAGTGACAGAACAGATTATATTTATATATATGCTAACTGTCCCGCCCAGCTTCGCCCGGGTGTAAAAGTTAAACTACCTGAAACACGATCGTAGCTCCACCTATTGGGTCCAATTGTGATGTAACCTATCTTTCAAGTTGGATCAAACTGCACACGGTGTGCAAATTTGATCGAAATCGGTTAAGTAGTTTAGGAGTCCATCGCGGACAAACAACGTGACACGTAATTTATATATATTAAGAAGATAATAAGCGTAGGCAGCACTTGGAGTTATCATTCACGCGCTTCATTAGAAATTGTGCTATTAGCACAAGGAATAAATTATCAATCTACCGCCATGGAGTTTTTTGCCGGTTCTTCTCCATGGAAACACCCCCGAACCAAGCACCTTTTTCGACCTTTTTTAATTGGTCCAACACTCATTGCTACAGTTGGATTTTGACCTGGCTGGTACTGGCTGGCTGGTACGAGACTTTCAAATATATACCTATTGCTTAAAACTTGATTGAGAAAAAGCAACATGATATTTCTTTATCCAAGCATACATGATACTACTTAAGGAAAGCTAATTAAAGTTAATCGATATACGGGCTTGTGAAATAGGGAATTACTTATTCATACAATAAGCGTTTCATTCAACGAGGCAGGCATAAGTTAGTCCGTAAAAGCAGCAAGAAATAAAACAAACACGCTCTTGATGCGATTTTATTCCCGGCCGTCGCATTTCATTATTAGTTTTTGCTCATTCTAGTTCTTCTCTTCCAATGTATCCAGGTTTTTAAATATTTCCTTTGTTGGGTCGTTCATCTCCTGATCTAAATCATTTTCAGTTATTGCCGAAAACACAATGGCCGCGAAGGTGACGTAGTGCAAAATCATAACTAAATCCATCTTTTTAAGCCAACTCCTGAATCTATTTGGTCATAAACATTGTTTTAATATTCATTAGATTATATTACGACATTGATGTTGAAATAACTAAGTGCTGTATCGGACGTCATAATCACTGAGACAGTTCTGACAGAACGAATTGATCTATGGTTCCTCTAACAAGCAAAAAGGCCCATGTTAACTGCGAAACAAGTTCCGAGTTTATTAATTACACATTTCCTACATGTAACTGGTTTCGCATGTAAGGTACATACACTAGAACACGGTCCGTTCGCACAAAGTCAACTAATTATCCGATTCAAGAAAACTGTGCGTAGCATTTTCATGCGATGTCGTCGAGCACCGCACGTGCGCGTGATTGACTCGACGTGAATGGCGGAACGACTTCCAAGTATTTTGAACTTGCAAAAACAGGCGAGATATTGAAGCCATACAACGCTCAAGTGTGAATCAATTTGATTCCATCGGTTTTATTGATCGATCGACAATTTCTCTGAATTATTCAGTGGACACGAATACCGACATTCCGCGACCGCTCGTGGCAGCGCAGATAAAAACCCCACCGTCATGAGGTACTCGAATATAATAGCTGGCGGGCCTCGTGGGAGTGGCTCAGCTCTGGACATATTTTGAGGCCGAAGACGGACGAAAAAAGGAAACGTTTGGTGATGAGAATGTCATGTCCCTCGTTCTCAACGACATATTTGCGAGTCGGGGCTGCGTTTTGCGATAATTACAGCGCATAACGCGAGTGGAGCGCGCGGAATGCAGCGCTGTGAGCTCACCGCCGCGGATTTATAATGACGAGCGAGTGTCGCAGCCGCGCGACCCATCGACAGCGCACCCTGCGCACCAGAAAAACACCGAGGCATCCACGCGGGGCGGACCTGTTCCCATGGCCCTGCTCCCACCACCTCGACGTCAGTTTTTTACCCTTCGACTAAACGACTAGCGAAATATTTTGAAATTGACATTCCTCTCATAATTCCAGAGGACGTATCCTTGCCGTTACCGTTGCGATTTAATCAAAAATGCCTATGAAAGTCGTGAGACGGGCAACGGACGGCTGTGACGTGGTGTAATTACGGCTCGGATTCTACGTTGGATGGGTGTGCACTCTCGCTTTTTTGTCGCTTGTCAATTATATAAATTGTTCGTGCAATAAATTTTGCTGTATCTCTCTGGTGGGGTGGTGGGAATGCGAACTCGATACGCGTCGTCCTGGCCGGTGCATACAGGCCCAATTAGCATGGGACGGGATCGATAGGCGCGACCGATGGCGATCTCCTGTCAACTGCACCGCATTGCGCAAACGCGAAGCTATCTAATCTCAAATTAATGAATGCCAAAGTACTATCGCCGAACTACTTTGACCTCGCAAATGTAAGCAATTGAATTTGTTGTTCAGAGCATTGGTCCTTTCAATCAAAGAGTTTGCATGTCACTTCTGTATATACACTATTCATTTCAACTTCTCTCACAAAAGTTTAACTTCGAGTTTTACCAATGCTTTATCTTATGTGTCTATGGTACTATAGTTAGATCAGTTCAATTCCGTGCGCCATAATGGCAAATAGTGCAATCCATCGTGAATGAGACTTATGTAATTATCACGCTCTGCCGACCGTGTCGTGCAACAATCAAGTTGTTGCAATATGAATGGTGTGGTCGGTTTGTAATGACATGATTAAGGATACAAAGCTTCGGCCACATTCAATGGGCGATTCAAATTGACTATATGCGTAACGAGGAGATTAGCTTCTGGCATGAGCCTAGAAAACCTATTTTAGCTTTCTTCGCATCTTTTTCCGTGTAAAAAGTTTCCCGTGCTATGTGGGAATATTATCTAGCACAGTCTTGGATTCAATTTCACATTCAATTCAATTCACGTTCGCTATCAAAGTTTAATAATTTATGGGAACTCATACAAATAATGCATAAATATATTTACATCCTCACGCCTTCCCACAAGGGTCCCCGAAGGGGTATGCAGAGGTGTAATACCCCCAAGTGGGTGCGTCCCACTTTCCGCCAGAGGTATATTAAATGCTAACGTGGCAGATAGCGAGTACGTCGACGTTACTCAAGCACGACAATAAATACGCCTTTGAATTTCTTCGGAAGCATATGCCTTTCCTCTCTATCTTTTCCGTCACCGTAAAGCTTTTGATTTGACTAATCACTGTACTTAAGTTCAGAAAAACTAATTGATGCAGTAGGAATTCGAGCATGCATTTTTTTTGTCGCAGGCAACTACTCGAACCACTCGGCCACCACGGCTCTTCTAATTTTTAAGAATAATTCTGCTTCTTAATAATTGATCTGATATCTGCGTGACATCGGTATAGGTGCGTAAATATTGTCATGCAATAGTATAGTAAGGATTCATCAATATTGAAAGCAGTCAGGAGTGAATGCCCTCCACTGATGGCCAGTGCATATTCAGTGGATGGTGCAGTATTTTCATATTATTCATAGCCTTTGCATATTCATGGACCATCGGTGACCTGCCATTAATTGTTATAGTCAGTGCCTGTTAGTTTGATACACAGTTCTATTGAGAATGGCATACGAATTTATATACGGAAGAACACGAGATCCTAGCTATTGATTTACCGTGCATTAGATATACAGAACTGGCAATCTTAGTGTAGTAGGCGACCTCTCGAACCACTCGGCACCTTAGCCTCATTTAGATTTGTCTGCATTAAATCCCGAGAGAGCCGTGGTGGCTGAGTGGTTCGAGCAGTTGCCTGCGACGCAAAGGTCGCAAGTTCGAATCCCAACCGTACCAATGAGTTTTTCTAAACTTAAGTACAGTGATTAGTCACACCACGAGCTTTACGGTGAAGGAAAACATCGTGAGGAAACCTGCATACGTCTGAGAAGAAATTCAAAAAGGCGTATGTATAGTCGTGCTTGAGTAACGGCGATGGACTCGCCATCTGTCACGTTTGCACCTAATATACCTCTGGCGGGTATTACCTATACACCTCTGCCTACCCCTTCGGGGACCCTTGTGGGAAGGCGTGAGGATATATTATTATTATTAAATCCCGATATTAAGGCGGCATATGACATTTCTTCACTAGAAACGGTGGAACATTGAATATAATATGATGTGTAATTAGTGTTCTTTACTATAAATACAAGTTGAAAAATTAATGATGAGCCTGCAACACAAAGATAACAAGTTCGAATCCCGACTGTACCAATAAGTTTTTCTGAACTTTGATTAGTCATACCGCGAACTTTACGGTCAAGGAAAACATCAAGAGGAAACCTGCATACGTTTGAGAAGAAATTGAAAGGCGTATGTAAAGTCGTGCTTGAGTAACGACGATGGACTCGCCATCTGTCACGTTGGCACGTAATATATGTATATTTATATGCCTACCCCTTCCTTCTTAAGGGAAGGCGTGAGGAGATATTATATAAATTACTAGCTGTCCCGCCCAGCTTCACTTGGGTGAAAAAGTTAACAGATAATCTGACTGTCAAATAACAGAAAAATAATTTGCAATAAAATAATATTGCGACTTTAAATGGAGACGTAAGCTTATCCTATCTTTTAAGTTGGATCAAACTGCATACGGTGTGCTAATTTGATTAAAATCGGTTAAGTATTCTAGGAGTTATCGCGGGCAAACAACATGACACGTAAGTTATATGTATTAAGCATGTGACCCGCATAAAATAAGCAACCGTCACGTCATCTTAGTGACGACTCCATCATCAAGCACTTAACCTTATGTTGAAGGCATATGAAAGAGAGTTCACTATACTGGCAGCTTATGGAAGCTCCTTAGGAAACGCACATTACGTCATCTGTCTGGTACTGTGATCTCTGAATATTCTAAGCTGCGCTTGCTTGTCACATCGTTGGTCACATAGAGGTACAGTGTGTCAAATCTAAATGTTTTATGGACGGGAACTTCGATTCGTGAAGCCCATCATCGTTCGTCGTTTATTACCAAAGCTATGTGAATAATGATTTTTGGGTCAATAGCTCGACTTTGTACAGCCTATGTTCTGTTTTATGTCGGGCCTTGGCGTCTCTATTCTGCCTGTTATCACCGCAGCGAATCGAAAGTACGAGTATGAAATAGTTGCGGTGTGTGAAATAGTCGGTTTTAACAATGATGTTTATTGTAAATCCGTGTTTGTTACTCTCATAATAAAAGCTGAACTTTGCGGTGCGAAAATAATACATTGATTAAAGTTTAATACTTAGTTCTTATAAGTAGGTATTCTTTAAACATATTCATGCATAGTTGTTCTAGTGTACTCATTTAGAGACATAATTATTGTAACAGGCGTATGCGGTATAAGTAATTCTCTGCTAGGTCTTCTGCCTTTCTCCCCTCTATGATAGCCTTCGACCGCTATCAACGGTCAGATTGTATATGTATTTGTTTTTCTCAACAGACACTAGAGAAACTGGGTTTGTCAACGCCATCACGTCTGCAGGAGTGACGTATTCCATCACTAGAGCGTGCACAGCTGGATCCTTGCTGGAATGTTCGTGTGAAAAGGTAACATATTAATGGTGATATATTATTTAAATGCCACATGAACTTTCAACTTTGAAAACCTACTCTAACAGAGTACAGAAGTGTATGCTTACCATAAAAAAGGCCAAGTTCGAATCGAACAGCACGCATAGCGTTTCGTTACACCAAATAAGAAATAACAAATAAAAAAAAGAATGTTGTTGAAAGTTTAAAAATTGACAGTCGGACAATTGCTACCAATTTTTTTTGCAGCTTAACATAATGTGCAGTATAATTATTCATACTTATAATAACAAAGCTTTTGTTTCCAGCGGGCACTTTTATTCTAATTTACGGTTCGCACATTGCCTGTGCCATGTCTTATATTGTCATTTGTTCACAGGGTGTACCCAAGGCACGCCGTGGTCGCGACCCGGTCGCTCTCCCCCCATCACAGGTCCCGACTGACAAGTGGCAATGGGGCGGCTGCAGTGACAATGTGCGCTTCGGCCTCAAAAAGTCCAGGGAGTTTATGGACAGCCGGTACAGAAAACGGAGCGACATAAAGACCCTCATCAAACTTCATAATCATAACGCTGGGAGGTTGGTTAGTAAGAATTTTACGTGAAAGTCAACATTTTCAAATTATTCCTAAGCTTAACTTAACCTTCATTTCCTAGATAGAACTGAAAAAAAACTAAATAGTTAGAAAAGTTAGTAGTAGAAATAATAGAGATAATTCATAGCTGAGTATTTGGCTTGCAAAGCAAAAATTGCAAGCTCGAGGCTGAACCGATGAGTTTTCTCTGAACTTATCTACAGTGCTTTACGGTGTAGGAGAACATAAAAAAGAAATCTGCATATACTTGAGAAAATTTTCGTCATCATTATATCATCACGCCGAGTCCCTAACCGGGTAGGCAGAGAGTTTAGAGCGCCAGTTCTCTCTAGACTTTCAAAGATTTTCAAAGAGCGTGTATGTATATACATACATACATACATTCGTGCTTGAGAAACGGAAATAGATCTTTCCCGTTGACACCTAAATAAGAGGGTTTGCTACTGCACACCGCTGCCTACCTTAACGGGGGTGCGGGGGAGTATGGGGAGGCGTGAAAATATAAATATATGTATTCATATATAAAGATAAAACATTATAATATTTTATTTCCTTTAATAAGCGTTCTCGAAACCGACGAGCATGTATGAAGAGACTGATGAATGTGGACGAAGCGAAAGAGGTATGTAAGTCTAGAGAGAACTGGCGCTCTATACTCTCTGCCTACCCCGTTAGGGACTTGGCGTGATGATATGTATGTGTGTATGTAATAAGCGTTTTCTACAATGTTTTGATGAGATTTAATCACTGTTACCAGCCCAATTGTTTTATTGCCAGGCGATAAAGAATAATATGAAGATAGAGTGTAAATGTCACGGGCTCTCTGGCTCGTGCACTCTTAGGACCTGCTGGTGGAGGATGCCTACCTTCAGGGAAATTGGCGATAAGCTAAGGGACAAATTCGAGGGTGCTGCGAAGGTGAGGCCTTTATTACTACTGACTCGTGTCTCGCGGTTTCACGTGTAATGTAGATTTCTTTCAAGGAATAGAACATCACTTATGTGCCTATGTATTACTCTAATATTTTTTCATTTTGAACAGGATTTTTTTTCTTATTCTTAAATTCAAGATGTTCATTTGTCTTAATCCAACACTAGCTGTTCTACCCAGCTTCGCTTGTGTGAAAAAAGTTAAAGGCGATCACAGCGCCACCTGTCGGGTCCAATTGTGGATCTAAGCCATTCTTAAATCCAATTGAACACACGCACAAAAAAATCATCAAATTCATTATAAATCGGTCCAGCCGTTAAGGTTCAAGAAAGAAACAACAAACAATACCTCTTTATAGCATCTTAATCTATATATATTAAAAATGCTATGTTGGTTTGTGTACGCTTCAAAAACCAAAAAGTTCTGCACCGATCGAGCTGAAATTTTAGCATGATATATAATCCGCATCAAGGATTGTTTTTATATATTTTTTGTATCAGTCGCATATCCACAGCGAAGCGTGGCAGGGTTCAACTAGTGCATAATATAATTCTTCTGTATGTCACCTTCTGTCTGGCTACTATAACGCATTTTAAATGTCCATTAATTTTGTTATATTTGGTGCCAGGTTATCGCCAGCAACGATGGCGATAGTTTCATGCCGGAGAGCCAAGGGATCAAGCGGCCCGGGAAGAAAGACATTATCTATTCCGAGGAGTCGCCGGACTATTGCACTCCTAACATGAAGACTGGATCATTAGGCACCGAAGGTCGGCAGTGTAACGCGAGCTCTGCCGGCACCGACAGCTGCGACCAGCTGTGTTGCCGAAGAGGTTATATTGAAACATCGGTTAGAGACACTGAGAATTGCAATTGCCAATTCAAATGGTGTTGTGAAGTCATATGTGAAACGTGTTACGTCAAACGAAACATACAAACATGCCTGTAATGTGATAGATAATGTATAAAATGTTTAATAATTAAACTACTTATTATAAAATGTTTTTATTTCATTTAGCTGGTTTATGGAACGTTTTCCCGAACATTGGTACTCTTTTTTTAATATCCTCTTTCGTTACCTGTTGCATAGTCGGACATTAGCATCAGTTTTTCTTTCATGCCACTCAGTCGAATTCTAGATTTTATTTGTGGAGTTTTTTCAGATTTTATTATTCTGGCCTTCATGGCCTCTTTGTGGCGTTCTTCATCTGTTATATCCGCTTCTGATCCATCTACTGTGGCTTCTTTATCTGACTTGCCATCCACATTAGCTTTATTTTCAACATCTTCACTGCTATTTTTGCTCGGACGGCTTAAAGTCTCATTGGGTTTCTTTCTATCTAGGGAATCAGGTTTGAACTGGTGAAACTTGGCGCCGGGACGGAAAAGTTTATAGCACTCGGGCATATTTGTGGGAGTTTTTTTGCGAATGATACTGTACAGCATTTTAATTTTCTTAATATCACTTCTGCTTAGAAAACCATTTTTAGCACCGATTAGATTTCCATCAAGAGATTTCTAAAGAAAAAAATTAAGGTAATAAAATACATGCCTGTAGTAAATTTTATCTCTAATTATTTTAAATAAATAATTGTTTTGTTTTTGAAAATGTTCACGCTGGCAACTAAATATATTTCCGGAGAAATGTGAGCTATACTTTAAAAGTAAATTGTTGTAAAAAATACCTTAGCGTTTATAGTTGCTTGACCGTTAACTGAATACTTGTGAAAATGATAATGGCCGACGCTATCGAAATCGTATGGAATATCACGAAATAGCCATTCGTCGTCTTTCAATATTTTGAACAAATATTTCTTGTCTGAAAGATTTTTTAATAGTTATTCTACTTGGTCTACTGGGTAAATCTTAGGTGTACTTATAGGTTATGTTCTACTGTTTGTTTTCCAATACCTATGTAGTATGGATGATGGTGGAATCCCGTTAATATGGAGCTTATACTTATTGCTGGGTTACCCTTATTACTAGTTGTCAGCGATAGTTTTCTTTTAAGCTTACCCCTTGATATGCCAAAACACGGTTAACGCAACTGTGTTTGAACGGCACTGTAAATAGACTGAATATTTCCTTTAGGGTTTTTTGGGGATTTGTAATCTTACCAGGCATGATATTTTGCTCAAACACATCGATGTAGTCATTTCTATTAGGTGCATTGTGCTGGGGTGGCACTCCGGCAATCGACAACACTGCCTCTCCCAGCTCTCCCTGTTCGCTCATGCAGTCGTATCCGAGGATAACGCGCTAAACGTAATAAAATATAACATAGGAAATCTCTAGCACTATAATATTATATACACAATATGTATATATTAATGTGGATAATCAGATTTGAATATCGTTTTACATCAGATAGGAATTACTCAACTATTTGTCACACCACAAACTTACTGGAGAGACGGTCGACACACCATCTGTTACGTCGGCACCTGAATATGGCTTTGAAGGTGAAATGCGATGGTAAGAACCCTGTCTACCCTTAAGGATTTAAAGTACATAGTTTAAGGCAGTAGGCACTTATCTGACAGGCCTAGTTTACGTTCTTCGGCTTTGATTTTAAAGGTCTGTTGTGTTACAAATATTGCTTTATTAACGTACCTGAGGTCCAGTATTAGTAAAGTTCAAGATCGTGTGATCAGCACAGTCCAGTTGACTTCGGCGGTTTATGAACAGAACCCACCTCTCGTCTTCACTAGGGGCAACATTGTATTCCATAAAGTTGAGACCTGTCACACTGTTCACCATGCCCAGAAACTCTCGAATCCTATCTCGCAAGACTTTGTCTAAAACATAAAATGAATACAGTCAAGTTTAAAATCACAATTATTTATTTTAGTAAATTAAAGCAAAGTTTCAATTCAAAATTTAAAAGCTAGAATATATAATATACAATTAAAATAAATGTTACTATTATAGGAAATTAAATTAGTCAAAACTAACTAAAATACATTTCTCTTTTTTTTCGGAGGATGCCAGCTATAGATACCCGACTGTCCTAGGGGTGCGAGCTGGTTATGAGAATTACCTACTCACTAAAACTCCCAAGATCTCTATAATGCCCTCCTGCAGCACATTCCAGGGGCGCCCAATTTCGGTTCTAGTACCCTCGCTGCGCCATTGGAAACACGAGCCACATCGTGCTCCCGCCATGAGGGCAGTTGAAGAAAAAGACCACGAAAATGAATATAAGGTATCCCTTATATTCATTTTCATTTGGATATTCCTTAGGATATTCATTTACTAGGGGCCTGTTAGAAGAAGCATACCTCGAAAACTTTCGACATCGATGTAGTAAGGCACGGTTCCTTGAGGCCAGATCTTGAATTTGGTCATCTCTTCAGGCGTCAGGTCGAGTCCCAACTCTTCTTCAGGATCGAGTTTCTCACTAAGAATCTCCACAAATCTTCTGGACGGATTATAACTGCTTTGAGTTTGCAACGATATTGGATTTCTTGAATAACCATAGCTTTGGTAACTGGATACTGTTCCTATATAAATAAATTAATCACATTACGTTTTAAGCTTTAAATTGTTCTCTCAGTAAGTGAATTATATAATTCTTTTGAATAGTACATAATTTACATATATACATACATATCATCACGCCAAGTCCCTAACGGGGTAGGGACTTGGCGTGATGATGGTACATAATTTAATGTTCTAAATATATATACGGAGAGCGAAAATTATCAATCACCGATTCCGACTCAAGTGAGAAAGCGAGAGCAATAATATATGTATGTATGTCTTGTATGGGTTTGAATGAATGGTGTGGGTGGAATGAATGGTGAAGCAAAGTATTCCTCTACCTCTAAATATTACCGGATATTTAAATAGGTATTATTATAAAGGGTAATTGGGTATAATCGTTATGCATACAGAATCTACGGTTCCCCTTTTGCCAGCACGATGTTTTACATAACGAGGTCTGTAGACCTATCTCACCGCTAGAACACAACACCACCCAGCAGTGTCTTTTGGCTGTGAGTTCATGTAAGGTGGAACTACTGTCCCAATTGAGCAACCACAGTTTTGGACCAATATAGTAAAATCTCTCTAATTAAATGCTGTTCATTTAAATTTTATATTAGTGTAAATGAATTGTGTGAGGAATACATCCAATCTAATTATATATAGCTGCCCCAACTCTATTCACTATGCTATAGATGTTGAGATTATATTTTAAATAATATTTAAAAACTTACTGTCTACAAGTGAACTGAAAGCAATGCAAAATATATAAACACATTTTTCCACCACTGACATTTTACTGTGTGGATTTACTCGCGTTTATTTTGTACTATCGCTCAATTGGAGTCGTGAATATAATTTTTATTATGGAAAATATAAATTGAAATCAATAAAACCCACTACTTAACTCGAAGGACCATTTACAAAATATATAACAAAAGATGAAACGTCAGAGAACGTTAGAGCCGTGGTGGCCGAGTGGTTCGAGCAGTTGCCTGCGACGCAAAGGTCGCAAGTTCGAATCCCGACTGTACCAATGAGTTTTTCTAAACTTAAGTACAGTGATTAGTCTCACCACGAGCTTTACGGTGAAGGAAAACATCGTGAGGAAACCTGCATACGTCTGAGAAGAAATTCAAAAGGCGTATGTATAGTCGTGCTTGAGTAACGATGGACTCGCCATCTGTCACGTTGGCACCTAATATACCTCTGGCGGAAAGTGGGTGTGTGGGTATTACATATACACCTCTGCCTACCCCTTCGGGGACCCTTGTGGGAAGGCGTGAGGATATATTATTATTATTATTTTTATGAAACGTTAGGTCAGGTGGTTTAAGAAGTCACCTGCAACGCCAAAATTGCATGCTCTAACCCAGCCGGTCTATTTTTCATGCCTAAGAATAGATTTATGTATTACAATACCCAAGGTTTGAGAAGAAATTCACCGACACATGAACCGAAATGTATGCAACTTCGACACACTGGGAATCTGTCACGCTGACACCTAATTATAT